>JACCGJ010003085.1:0-97051 GCA_013407085.1 Atriophallophorus winterbourni
TGTATAGTTACCATGAGTCAATACGTAGGTGTCGTTAAATCGTTATGAAACAAATAAGTATCCAAATTTCGAATGAACGTTTCAACGCTAGCAGAGATAACAAATGTTTCGGGGAGGGCATTCCAAAAGAAATAGACACGTACACAATAAAAATTTCGGCGACAACTGATACGGGATGATACGTTAGATGTATGTCGTGACTCACGGTATTCGAATAAATGTTTTAAGTGATGATGTCGGGTATTTAATATTTTGTATGTTAGTATCACATCGCTTCGAAGGCTTCTTTGAATTGGAGTGGGGAGTCTCAGTTTTTGCAATCGTTCATCGTACGTTAGTTTCCGGAAACATTTTACGAGTTTGGTTGCACGATGGTATATTTTATCAAGCATTAGTATATCCTTTTTTAACCACGGAGTCCAAGCTTGTGATGCATGCTCCATGGTTGGAATTAAGTAGGATTTCATGATGGTAGGTAACGCTCAAGGTGGAAAGGTTCTGAAAACCTAGAAGCTTGGAAGCGCGCTTGTAGATTACCTCACAATGCAGGCTATACTTCAGGCTACCGCATACCCAGATTCCAAGATCCGTTTCCGACTCTGTCCAGCTCAAAATCGTCTGCCACAAGTGATTGGTACTGGAATGGCTTATGAATTTGTAACACCTTGCATTTTTGGAAATTGAATGGCAACTTATTCCGTACCGACCATTCATGGAGAACATCTAGATCACAGTCCGCTCTTGATTTTATCCCCTTCAAAGTTTAATATCATCACCTTGCATGGGAGCGTCTCTGGTAGGTCGTTGATGTAAACCAAGAAAAGTACTGGCCTGAGGACTGAACCGTGCGAAACGCCACTAGAGGCATCAATAACCTGTGATTATACCCCGTTGATTCGAACGATCGCCGTGCGCCCACTGAGTTAACTTTCAAGCCATACGAGTAGCTGTACGCTGATACCCATCTGCTTCAGCTTTTGTAGTAGTCGAAAGTGATCAAGTCAGCAAAAACAGGTCACGTATTAACATCAAGTATGTTGTTTTGTGCTCGTGACCAGGTCACGTGAATAACGTGTGAAGTCAAGGTTATCCACGTGCGTTAGTAATAACCGTTTAATTTCGCCGTAAAAGTGTGCTTCAGCAGCAGAGCAAAGGAAATGCCGAACAGCATGGGAATAAGAATGAATTCATGTCTGAGCCTTTGAGATTTTTTCAACTCATATGAAGTGCTGCCGTTAAGACATACTGAACCCATCCTGCCAGATTGCAAAGTCATATTGAGTTTAAGCAGTATTAGGGGAAAGCCTATACGCTCCAGTATTTTGATAACGCAAAATAATGCGTTGCTCACATTCACTGCGCTTACACACCACTACCGGTTTCTGGCTGTTTGTTGTTATCAAATGGAGACAGTATGATTAGGTTCAGTGAGCATTGAAACAGTGGATAATTGGTGAACAAAGTTGTACTTGAATGCCACTGTTACATAGGGTTCGTACAACGAACCACGGTCTCAAAACACTGTGTGATTCTGTGTTTGAACATGGTGGTTCGTTGTACGAACCCTATGTAGCTGTGGCATTCAAGTGCATTTGAATGTCTTCGTTAAATCAATGAAACCAACATACCAAGTTAGTCTAGTTTGTTAAAGTTTCAGTTTTGCATGAACCTAGGAATGGTCAGTGTGTGCTTTTGTGCGTTCTTGTTACTAGTAGGCTTTCGGTATTAGCGCGCTTAATAAGAATCAGATCAAGCTAGTGTCAATGCTTCGACTGAAAATGTTTCCATGAGAATTTATGTTGTGTCTTTGTTGGAAAGGTGTTTATAACCCCAAAATAAACCCGGTGCACAGTTTTAAATTACGTCGTACATTTTCTTTTGTTCTACCTACTTCAACCTTTCCTAGACATTTTGAAAAAGACTCGTCATTTGCATCAAATCTGGCTTCGCTCTCGGCCAAACAACCACTACAAAACACCACGGTTTTCTCAGCGGCCCTTTTTTTACAACTGTGTAAGACTAGATAAAATTGCATCTTCAATAAGAGAGTCGGTGCATAAACTTTGACAAACGTAGTTGTGCTAGTATTTCATTTAAGACTTGGGGTTCAAATCCGTTCACTTCCACTGGTGCTTGATTCTGCTACTTTTAGTAAACTGTTTCACAGCTCAAACCCAACCTCATGATGTCGAGGATCATCTGAGCCCCTTCCTTTCCAAATGTGTATTCTCTTTCACTAAGAATACCATGGCATGTTAACTGCTTCTCTTGTAAGACAGTCATGTCGACCTTCATCCTTTTTAGATCATTGTTAACAACAGCTGATTATGTTTTACGTCTCTTAAATTTGAGACGTCTTTATGAAATCCAAGAATCAGAGAATGGGAGTTCCAAGCTAAGCTAGCAATTTCTTTGCGATAGTATTTCGTTTAGTCTCCATCACACACACCCCACGACCGATTTCGAGCTGTTTGCGCTCATCAGGTAAGGACAATAGGATCAGGATCCGCATGCGCTTGAAACAGTGGACGAATGGTAAACAAGTTGCGCGTGTATGCCACTGTTGGGAAAGATTGGTACGACCAACCTGTTCAATTACACCAGCCCCCACTCATGAAGGCTGGGTTTGAACCCATGACCATTAATATAAAAGCTCATTTGCATGCATCTCCATCACACACACACACCCCACAACCGGTTTCGTGCTGTTTGCATTACTCTGGGAGGGACAGTAGGATCAGGATCCACATGCGCTTCAAACAGTGGAAGAATGGTAAACAAGTTGCGCTTATGGAATCAGTATAATGCAGTTTTCTCTCTATTCGTGCGACAAGGTGTACAGTTTAATACGGAGTACTCGCGGTTGCCCATGCATTAAACGGATTCTCTCCATTATTCCGTAATTACGCAGATACATTTCAACAACAATGTCGTCGAACTGGACACATCGCATTAAAGGGAAATCCGACTCCGAATAATTTAGAGAGCTTGACAAAAGAAGAATTTTCCTTTGATGGATGTAGCCACAATGCATTCAAGATTTGAAGTAAGCGGTTTTCTTCCTCTAGACGGACGGTCTTCATGGACTGTTGAGCTCCAGTTACCGGAAACAAACCAGTTTTAAGACCCACATCCCTACCTCATACGCCTCTTTTCATGTTATTATTTGCAATTGCGCTGGGTCACACAGGACTACTCGTGTATACCAGAAGCTACAATTGGTTATTGTGAGCTTTATGAGACTCACGCCGCTGGAATGTGTTCGTAAATGGAAGCCTATTCCCAAACGCGGTGCAGCTGTGAAAAATTTGGAACCAAGTTGAGGCATATTCTCCCCAATATAATATTCATGCCTTGTTTGAATGAGGCGCTTAATACGTAACCAATACAATACCTATCTTAAGCGCGATATTCATAGAAAATAGTGAAATTTACTATTTGTCCCATCTATCGCACCGCTTAAATAATGTTTCATCGTACGTACGGATAAAATCAACTGCGGACTGTTTACAGCTGCTCTCCATGAATGGTCGGTACGGAATAAGTTGCCATTCAATTTCAAAAAATGCAAGGTGTTGCAAATTGGTAAGCCATTCCAGTACCAATATCGCTTTGGGCAGACGATTTTGAGTTGGACTGAGTCGGAAAGGGATCTTGGAGTCTGGGTATGCGGCAGCCTGAACAACAGCCTGCATTGTGAGGTCATCTACAAGCGTGCTTCCAAGCTTATAGGTATGCTGCGACGGATTTGCAGAACCTTTGCACCTTGAACGTTGCCGACCATCATGAAAGCCTACTTAATTCCAACCATGGAGCATGCATCACAAACTTGAACTCCGTGGTTAAAAAAGGTTATATTATTCGTTGATAAAATAAACCATCGTACAACCAAACTCGTAAGTGGTTTCCAGAAACTAACGTACGACGAACGATTGCAAAACTGAGACTCCCCACTCGCCTTCAAAGAAGCCTTCGAAGCGATGTGATACTAACATACAAAATATTAAATACGCCACATCATCCTTTAAAACATTTATTCGAATACCGTGAGTCACGACATGCACGTAGCCACTAAGCGACACTACAAATCCCTCACGCCCGTATCAGCTGTCGGCAATAGTTTTATTGTGTACGTGTCTGTTCCCTTTGGAATGCCCTCCTCGAAACTCTTGTCATATGTCCCAGCGTCGAAACGTTCATTCAAAATTCGGATACTTATTTGTTACATAACGATTTAGCGACACCTACGTATTGACTCATGGTAACTATACAACTGGACTATACTTGACATTACATGTTTATTTTATACCTTTTCCTGAACGAATATTTACTATGATACGGTAATTATGAAGCTGTGTGCTTTTCATGATCATAAATTCTTGAATCTTGATCTTGAATCAATTTGGGCCTCTCCGTGACTGGCTAGCCCAATTTCAATTTGAAATAAACGAAAGGTTCTTGATTCTGCATTTTCTGCAGGTTTAATCTATTTTCGCTGGATTGTTTGTACGCGGACTTGGATAGAATGTAGAAATCACCGATATGGAACTCAAAAGCTTATCGCCATCGGAGTGAGATCCGCGTTTTCAAAATTATTAGTCCCGAGGCATGGTTGTTGATAACTCGAATGAACAAATTACAAACGTTTTCACCACAACCTTATCTTTTAAAATTTAAACAATGGAGTAGAAATAACCACAATCCTGTCAGATATGACACCGATGGAAGACGACCGCTGCCATTGAGCGCAGAATGAACGTGTATCAAACTAAGCGCTTGAGAAGGATTCTACGAATTTTTTGGCCACACACCATTTCGAATGAAGAGCTCCTGAGAAAAACTGGTTTGGAGGTGGTATCTACCGTAGTCAAAAGACGACGATGGGGATGGTTCGGCCATGTCTCCAGGATGGATCCCAGTTTGCATACGAAGGTAGCCATTCACTGGCGTCCGCAAGGTAAACGAAAAAGGGGACGGCCCAAGGAAACTTGGCGCAGAACGTTGGAACGCGAACTACATGCACAAGGATTCACGGTGCAGACTGCAACGGAAGCAGCGACAGACCGGAGCCACTGGCTTGAAGTTGTCTTCGCCTCATGTGCCACCCGGCCCTAAGGACTGAGTGAGTGGTGAAGTGAATACAACGCTCAATAATCAGCCAAACTTTCGAAAAACGTCACTAGATGAGTCAAGATTCAAGAATCGCGTTTATGGTCACAAAAACAACTAGCTTCACAATTCTTCATAAGTAAATATTCGTTCAATGAGAGGTCACTGGAGTCAAGTAATATGCTTAACCTGAGTCAATACACAGGCATCGTCAAATCGTATGTAACAATAAGTTTCCAAGTTTCGAGTAAATGACCTTTGATACAGGGAGAGGTGATATTGCTTTGGGAAGGGCAAGAAGACCAAAGGAAACAGACACGTACCGAAATGCAATATCGGCGACAGTTAGTACGGGAATGAAGAATTTGTAGTGCCGCTGAGTGGCTACGTGTGATTCCTGACTCACGGTATTTGAACAAATGTTTGAGTGGATAATCTGGAGTATTCAATATTTTGTATGTAATGATAACGTCTACAGAGCATGTTCACTCTATTGTGACAGCGCCGTCTGCGCTGGCTTGGTCATGTCTACAGAATGGAAAATGGTCGTATTCCGAAAGATCTACTCTATGGTGAGTTGCAACTAGGAAGTCGACCATTGGGCAGACCGCACTTGCGGTACAAAGACGTTTGCAAAAGAGATATGAAAGCTCTTGGCATTGACCTGGCGAGTTCGGAAGAACTTGCTCTTGACCGCTCACATTGGAGGCACTGTGTAAAGCGTCGTCTGCAAGCTGGGGAGGAGCAGATACAGCTCTGGGCTGCTAAACGCAGACCACGCCGCCGGCGTGCAACTGACGCAATACAACCGAGTTGTGACTTTCGTTGCAAGCGCTGCGGGAGAGATTGTTCCTCCCGAATCGGACTGTTTAGTCATTTCAGAAGCTGCAAAACTTGTACATTCACACGATTGTGATGTATGTCCATGGTCGACATCGACCGAACGAGGCCAACAATGATAAAGTCACACACACAGATGAGTCATGGGTTGGAACAAAAACGCTGCACCAGTGGCATACAACTATACTTTTTTTAACTACTATACCACTGTTTCAAGGCTCACTGAAACTGATCTCGCTGTCTCCAGCTAATGACGGCAAACAGCCAGAAACCGGTAGTGGTGTGTATGAGATGGGGATGTGAGCACCAACATATATTGATCGTTTATAAACGCCTTCAGTGCTTGACCAAGAATCACTTTGTGTTTCTGTTTTGAACATCGTGGTTTGTTGTATGAACGCCAGTTATCAGTGGCATTCAAGTATAATTTTATTTACCACTTATCCACTGTTTCAAGGCTCACTGAACATAATCTTACTTTCTTCACCTGATGACGGCAAACAGTAGAAACTGGTAGTGGTGTGTATGAGATAGGGATGTGAGCACCAAAATATATTTCTGGACCATAAAGTTTTTATAATAATATGTACTATGTTTTCAATCGGCTAAAACATAATAAAGTACTTATAGAGATTTATATATGAGGAGTTATTTTGTTATAATTGTCTTATTGAAATTTTACGTGGAATGAACTCTTCTCATTTTATTAGTAGTGTGCGACATATTTAATTTTCGATTGTTGTGGAAAAATACACCTGATCGGTTATGGATTGTCCTAAAACCCATTGTCTAGCGAGTCTTGAATTAATTAGTCTGCACAATGTATTTGCATTTTTCGCGCCATAACCTACAATTTCGAAATATCGACCAATCGATCCAGCAAGGTCACATGAGATCTTGAGAGAAAGGCGTTGGTCTGTCCGAAAGCGCCCAAAGTCCGTTCACAACACACTTCGGATACGAAATGGGTAACGGCGCCAGTACATTCTGCGCACACATCGCCACCAAAGATCAAAATACCGTGGCTGCGAAATCGCAATTAGCAGACCCGCCTGCATCCGCAACATCAAACGAGCCCGAATTGAGGGGAGATGTTGAAACTCGCGAACAGGTTCTTGTACCAAGGATGGAAGAGAGTGAACCAGAACAATCTCCGGAGGAACAAAGTCAGGACAACGAAAGTAAGCTTGTTCTTCAACGAGAACTAAACGTTTGTTGTTTGTGTGTACTTACCTACGTGCCATCGATGATAATGATCTTAAACAACAATACAATTTTTTGAGTTTTTCGGTTAGAATATGTCAGTTGAATAAATAAACAAATATGAGGAATAATATGGAAGCATTACATTGGAAATGAAGCTGAGACACTGAATATTTCTGAGCCTAAGGTGATAAATAAATACTGATATAAAACATGCCATAGGCTTATGAATTCATGGTTTTACAACCAATTTCGAAACTGACTATCCTTTCTTTACACTTTTATCATGTTCTTTTTTACTATAGAATCTGTGTTCGGTTAATGACTTTTGTCACCAATGAATCTGTTGTATTTTCCACCTTCAATCCAGTTTAATGTATTGTGGTGCTCACATCCCCGCACTTACACTCCACAAACTGGTTTCTTGCTGCTTGCATTCATCAGGTGGATTAGATTCAGTGGCAATAAAAATCACCGTTGATGTAATCAGCAGTACAATTGCTGTTAAACGCTATATATAACGTCTTACAAAATTTCGCAACGTGCGATGATTTATTCCGAATTAGACCATCAAGGCTCACTGATACTAATCTTAGTGTCTCCACCTGATGACGGCGAACAGCCAGAAACCAGTAGTGGAATGTAATTTCGGCGGATGTGAGCAACAGATTACTTTTGTCATCCATAGGCGCCTTGAGTGCTTGACCACGAGTCACTATGTGATTCTATGTTTTAACATCGCGGTTCGTTGTACGAACCCAATGCAACAGTGGCATTCCAGTATAACCTTGTTTACCATTTATAAACTGTTTCAAGGCTCACTGATCCTAATCTTAGTGTCTCCACCTGATGACGGCGAACAGCCAGAAACCGGTAGTGGAGTGTAATTTCGGTGGATGTGAGCAACACATCACTTTGACCATCTTTTGTTTGATTTTTGAGGATTTGCCAAGATATTTCGAAGTTGATTTGTCGTCTGTGTTTTTGCAACAAAGCTCGTCATTTATGTGAAATGTATTAAGACATAATAAATATCAGTCTCCAATGATTGCCAAGCCCCGGTTTAAAAAAATCTAACCTCATTTGAATCAAATCTTAAAAACATTACAATTACCGTTACACTTTCGTATTTAAGCAAGAAATAATTGCTTGAACTCCAGGTATTTTCATTATAAATTTTTAAAAATATATGCGCTCAAACGTGAGATCAATGTGCGAAATTAGACGAGTATCTGTGTATGTGTGTTATTCTTTGCGATTTTTCTTCGCTCAAATATGATAAATATGGTAACGTTTCGAACTCGGACTTTTGAGTTATGTATTCAATTTGTAAGTATGACAGCAATAGTTTCTTCTACACTTCCTCGCGGTATCCTGGTCGTAACGCTTAACTTATATTCGCGTTGAGAATATAATTTTTCTTATATCAGGACACAAGCTAACGTCGAAACTACAGTTAACTAGATGATGATTATATCCGGTTTCAAGGTTCTTTACTTCCGATAAACTTTATACTCGCAGCAATACACAAAAGTAAATTAAATGTACATCCATAATATTACTTATCTACAATATTGATTGGTTAGCGAAAGCAATTGTTCTTTTTTCTCACTTAAAAATGTCATCAAACAAGTATCCCTCACACGTTTATCTCTGTATTTCATCATTACTTTCGTTTTGCTACGGTGAATTTGTCTGGTGAAGACGGTACTCCAATGACCTCTTTTTACTTCCCCCTTGCTAGGTCCATTCGCCACGCAAAACGAACAGTAATGATGGAACACAGATATGATGCCATGTTCAGTTCCACGATTTGACCACGATACAACACCAATGCGATGCAATCTCGATCTCCCGCATTTTGTTTCTCGAAACGCGACCTATTTTTATTTCCAAAACTGTATCAGATGAACGTATTACCGAAACTGTCGAGTAGTTTTTTTGTGCCAAACTCAGGGTCACTTTAAAGGTTTCAGCAGATTGGCGACGTTACTTCAAAGGCCCCAAAACTGCTTGACTTTTGGTGTTTAACTGAAGCATTAATGAGGTGAATGCCATTCGGATTTCCGGTCAGTTGACTGCCTCACCATCCATGATGAAGAGAAAATAATGCGATCTTGTCAGCTTTGGTACGGATTGTAGATGCTTAACAAAGCCGAATTCTGCATAAACAACTACGAATTTTAGACAGGTTTACATGTTCTTGATCAGATGGTGTCCGCCGAGCTTGTATAGTTGTTGTTGGACGTTTCGTCATCAAGCTAGATGACATCATCAGAAAACTTCTTCGAAGTGACTTGAAATTGGTATTCATTGGGTTTTTACGAGGTCCGTCAGTCCGTTCGTTATCACTCCCGTTGGTTGGTGGAATTCATGTGTTGCAATCTTGTCCATCGAGTTTTTATTGGTCCAATTGAAGGTACTGGTTAATTGATGTCGTGGTTAAGTGGCACCCTACGATGAATCTTCGCGCTCATCGGTTGTTTTCTTCGGCTAAAATCCTCGCGTTGTCCCAATCGAATTGGTGTCCAAATTGATCAACATGTATTGAAATCAGTGACCTTTGGTCGTGCCTTCGTACAGCAAACCGGTGTTCGAGTATTCTTTTGCTTAGCTTGCTGCCGTTTTGTCTGATGTAGTTCTTCTAGCAATCTCTGCAATTAATCTTGTAGACAATATTCAATTGTTCTTCTTTTGCAACTTTGTCTTTTATATTGTTGAAGTGGTTGAGTAATGTTGACACGGGTTTGCGCGCGACCTCTATTCCAAATGGCCGAAGGACCCAAACTGCGATTTCTGATATATTCTGCACATACCGAAGAACGCGTCTTACTCAGTTTTCATCATCTTTTCTTCGCTGGGTACGGTTGAACTTATTGCGTAGTACGAAGCTTCTTGGGTATCCATTCTTCTGGAACACTTCGAACAGGTATTCTTCTTCTTGTCTTCTTTCCAGCGTGCTGCAATGTGTTGCTACTCTTTTGAATAGAGTTCTAACGCAGCTGCGTTTATGACTGGTTGAATGCTTGCTGTGGAAGTTCAAGATTTGATCCGTGTGCGTTATCTTTCATAGACACTGGTTTCCAAATTTCCTTCGCTTATTTGTCTCACTTGAACGTCCAAGAATACCAGGCAGCCGTCAACTTCAGTTTCTCTTGTAAATTGGATTCCTCTGAATACACAGTTCAGTAGTCGATGCGATTCGTCCAGTTCAGTTCCCTTTATCATCACAAACGTGTCGTCCACATAGCATTTCCAGCGTGTTTGTATGCTCGAAATCGTACGTTTTGTACCAATTTTACCAAAATACTCGTGCTGTTTGTCCTCGACAGCTGGGAGGAGGGTTGGCGTAAGTGAAGTTATTCAGCGAAGCAAGATCAAGATACCGTTCTCCAATTATTCTCAAGTTGTGTATGCAATACTTTTGTCTAGTACGCCGGTAACATCCATGGCTTTAGTTGTTATATCAGATTTTAGGTGATATTAAGTGCTGTCAAGTGGAGTGATGAGAAAAGATTGTTAGGATTCATGACTTTCGTCTTGATGTCACGCTACTCGATCACAAAACGTGTTCAAATGCCTGTTTCATAGATATTTATGTGCCACCCTTCCCCATGTTTTAGGATTTTACATTTTTTAATGGTTTTGCGAAAGTTAGGCATTCGCTACATGCCACCGGTGTAATGTTGTCTCTGATGATGGTGATATCGGCAGTCTGACATGGTGCTAATGTGTCTCAGTATATTTTGCAATTATTCCCAGCACCTGGGTATTGTCGTCAATTTGAAATAGGCATTTTTCCAATTCTGAAAGCGAACATGCTATTCACCATACCAACTTGACGTATGTAAATAATTATTATACTGGCGAATGCGCTCTCTACTTTTCTGTGATTTTAAAATAAGATTTTTGTCCGCCGCCTTCAAGATCTTCAGACTAACACAGGTAGAAGCGTAATTCCATGAATTGAAAATTATACGTTTTAATTTTGGTGATTAGAGTGGATGAGTAACGATATCTATGAAGATGAAAGTAATGTCGACATTTTCTGCGCATGGAATATTGAGTTACAGAAATCAGGCATTCTTATTCATTGAGTGAGTAATCATCAAATATGAACTTTAGAGATCCAAGTCTTCTTACTTTATTCTTATTAGGAACAGAACGTTGCGCATACCAAGTTAATTGAGATTGTTAATCAAGATTGGTCAAGAGAATGCCATTTATACCTGAACACTGTTCGTACCGACACCCTTGGTCTGACGAAGCTTATGTGTTCAGAAGCGAAACGTTACCAAAAACTAACTATAACCGATTCATTGAAAACTTTATTTTCATGATTATGGGCTCCTGATCGGTCTCGAATATTTTCAAATACTTTGCTGAGATTGTTAATAGTTTTTAGTCGCGTGTGCTGTGTGCGCGTATTGCCACCGTAAAAATGGGTGGTTCCATTTAATTAGTATCAGCGTTTTAAGGACATTATGATAGCCATAAGTTGAACCTCTTTCAAATTTCACTCGATATGTTTTCCAATCAGATCGGTAGCTTTATATTCACCCCCCAGATTTCACAGTCGTAATGTATCGAACCACCTATAAAAGTTTGGTTTAAATTCGGCAAATATTTTGGAAAGTAGATCCTACATTCACAAAATGGGATGTAACTTATGTGAACCATTTTAAATAATGGACAAAAGCTTTCTTAACAAACTCCTTATATTAATTCCGTGCCCTACAAGGCCACACTATGGGGTCCCACCGCTGTACATTGACCTCATAAAGCAGCTGTATGAAGGTGCCTCCTGTCAGGTAATTCACAACGGAAGACTTACCGATCCATTTACAGTTGAGACTGGCGTCCGCCAGGGATGCCTGTTGTCCCCAATGATTTATCTGTTGGTAATGGACTGGATAATGAAACAGACAGTAAAAGGTGAGAGGAATGATATCGATTGGAAGGAATCCGAGCATTTGGAGGATCTGGAATACACTGATGATGTCTGCTTGATATCACGTGACCCCCAACGTCTTCAGAGAAAGACCGATAGACTAGCACACTTTGCTTCATATGCAGGACTACGTGTGAATACGAAAAAATACAGAATTCCTCCGTGTGCTAACTGATGAGCACCCATCAGTCACCATCAATGGTAAAGCAGTCAAAGACGTCACGCAATTCGTCTACACGGACGAAGACATAGTCGCCAGGATCGGCAAAGCAAGATACGCGTTCATAGCTTTGAAACCCATTTGGAAGTCGAAGGTTCTATCAAAACGCACGAAACTCCGTATATTCAGAAGCAACGTCAAATCCGTGCTACTCTATGGATAGGAAACCTGGCGAGTGACAGCAGTCTTCTGGCCGCTTGCAATCATTCCACAATAATTGCCTTCGTCGAATTATTGGGGTAAAATGGCCAGAAAAGATAAGAAATCAAGACCTGTTGCAGATAGCTGCTGAGGACCCGATCGCTCAGCAGTTCAGTAGAAGAAAGTGGAGATGGGTTGGGCACACCTTGCGGAAACCTTATGACGACATCACGCGTCATGCTCTGGTTTGGAACCCAATCGGGAAAAGACGGGTCGGACGCCCAAGGCTATCTTGGAAGCGCTCGTGTGAAGAGGAAATCCGCAAGTGTGGACTTAACTGGAACGACATCAAACTGGCTGCTATGGACAGACCAAAGTGGAGACAAGTTGCCGAGGTCCTATGTTGCTCCAGGAACTCCAGGAATTAAGTCAAGTAAGTCAAGTCCTACGAGTTGAAAAGAACTTGCTCGTGATCGCTCACTTTGGAGGTACTGTATAAATCTTCATCTCCAAACTAGGGAAGAGCGGATACTGCTTTCGCCTGCGCAGTCAGCGTGCAACCGACGTTAATCGGTGTCTGTCGCGGAGAGTGCTGAGGGAGATGCGGATTCTCCAGAATCGAATTTTTTAGTCATTTGAAACATGGTGCAGTCCGAAAGAGATGTGCACTTGTGATGTACATATATGAACGTCTTCGATCGAATGAGACCATTAGCAGTCAGCACTCTATGTTGAAATAATTTTCCGCGATTCTCGTTATACATGTTGTCGGCTGGATGAAACAGTCATCCATTCGGTGTATGAATAACTGTGTTGGCGTTTACCGAATAAAGATAGCCCAGTAAATGTACTAGACACACGCGACTCCGAATAGATTTCAGTAGAGTTATTAGGTTTTACACGCATCTAGAAGTAATAAACAGACAAAATTCGAGTTTACATAAACAAACACAGCATCGGAGCTCACGAGTCAGTCGTGGAGAACACTTTTGGAATACCTCATCAACCAAACCATAAACGTGACGGACCATAACCTCTAAACATCACATTTTTAACGAGAGGTATGATGCAATCAATTAGGGCCACCTGGAAAGCAAATCATTGGAATCTCCCGAAAGATGTCACATTGTGTGACCCAAGAATTTCTACGCCGAAACCGCCTAATGAAACACAGATTTTCTAATCAGACGAGACTCCGGTTAGAAACACTGTGGCAATCCCAAAAAACGATGTATGTCTGACTCTCGAAGGGTCAGACACATAATAGAGCTTTCTGCTGCACAATCAATTGCCTATACACAAACGCACATACCCCAGAACCATTTTAGATATCAGAGTGAATTTTTGCTCATACAGGAGATCAACGTATGATGCTTGAAATCTTAAGCTTCGATCCCTTCAAAGTTCCACACAGTCACCGACTGCACATCGGGTAAGTTACTGTCGGACTAACTAGACAGCATGCAGCGCAGTATCAGTGACCACGCTATATGACACGCTGCTAGCTGCTCAGCACAGAATTACTAGGCGATTGTACATCAGTTCCTACACCATTGCAGCTCCGTGCATGGAGGCGTTGAACCACATGCCTGGAGCAAAACCATCGGCCACAAAGTAATCGGCAGAACGAGTAGTGAGCTAATCGCTGGTTGCTCAGATTTAGACGGCTATAAAGGAATCTAAAATGGCAGTGAGTCTCCAGCGTGATCCGCATGCAGTTGAGAACCGGTATACATCTTGTCCCATCTGGAATACATTTGTGGCCCATGCAAATCATCCTTAATGGGTAGAAGTCCTAGATAACGCTCCTTATAAAATTTATATTCAACACTCAATCTGCCTCGATAAGACCCAACGACTTAAGTTTATTTAGTCTTTCAGGCGTGCACAATTCACTTAAAGATTCCGGATGTCTTGAGAGTTGCTATAGGATTTATAATCTGATGACGGGCCAATTACATTGTATTTTAAGAATTGTATTTTTGTATTACTAGTCAAGAAGACATTAGTCTTGAGATGAATGGGTTGCACGAAGCCTAGCTCTGTTTTGATCTCTAAATTCACTCGCGATGTAGAATAATCTCAAAAAAATTGATACACCTTAGATTAGGATATTTATGTGATTATTATACATTACGTTCGCCAATAGTTATTACACTGTAAAAACTGGATTTTGCAATTCTTTAATTTAGGAATCTCTCGAATATTTTCTCGGTTTTTCTTGAATCGGTGATAATGAGATAAAGACCTAATGGATTTGTGCAAGCCTTATATAGAACAGTTTCTTCGAAGTTAAACATGTGCAACTTACATCCAAATAGGACCAATAAAACTTTGATGACATTGTACAGCCGCTCGCAAGCTACAGGGTTTGAGTATTAATGTTTGTATAAATTTTATGTATTCTAGTCTGCAGATGCTTTTGGAGATATGATTTAGAAATTTATACTTCTTATTCTGCCAGAACATTGAGCAGCGGAATTTTAATTCAAGGTAAATTACCGCATATATCTAGCCAGTGTGAGCTTGAGAGTTTCAACACTTTGACCTTAACCACTCTCGTCAATCAATGTCCACATTGTTCGACTAGTAACCCACAGTTACCACTATGCAGGTCTAATATTGCTAGCTCTAAAAGTGACCCCAAACATACCAAAATTGAGCATTGTGTGTCAATTATATTTTGAACTACTGTACATATATTAACAGAAATACACACACTTATTGTGTAACTACGTATACATTTGAAATATGTGTGAATAAAAGGTAATTAGGATATCGCACGACTGATCTTTCCTCTACCGATATAACTCCACAGTTCACTGAATGTGACCGATTGGTCAGTGTCATTTCGGCCGATAATGCGCACCCACTGCATGAGTTACTCCTGACTTGAAAATCATTATCATATGCATGAAGCCAATATCACGTCAACTATTCGAGGACTGGGTAATTCAGGATTGTTTTCGTCACAAACATTGCCTCTTATTTGGTTGAATAATTGAAAGATATTCGTGATCTTAGGAAGTGATTAACAAGGCGAATTTCGGCAATTTTTTGTTCTTTGTGATCAAACATTGTGTTGCCTCTTCCTCTAAGACTTTATCTGGTTTCAACGATTTTCATAATCAAATCCCTCCTTCGCGATACAATTTTGCTGTTATTAATTAGAGAATTATATTTAAACACATACACCATTATTCCTTTCAGCTGGATCGGAAACACTTTATCTGCTCGATACAATGGAAGACAATCAAAATGCTGTCGAAATATATGAAAAACACAGTCCGGTCGGTGATTTGTCTCCAGTGCCTTTCCGAACAATCAGACGCGTTGATAGTTTCAAAGATTCCACAGATACGAGTTCGAAATCATCTTCAAACGTGGTTCCTAAATTGGACAAGCCGATAGAGCCTACAGAATCTCCGCGTCCTAACGCTGGACGAAATGGTGATCTTCTACTATCACCTGATATTTCTTGGAAGAACAAAACAGAATCGGAATATATCTTCTCCACAAAAGACCAGTTAGATGAATGGAGTAGAAATTCGGACGTAGCATCAGTGACCTTGAGTAAAAACGAACGAAACGGACAGCAATCTAATTCGGAGGGGTCCCTGTGTGACGTTGGTAAGCGGGAGAATCCTCCATTTGCAAGCACCTCCACATTATCCGTGAAACTGGCGGAAGTTCGTACAGCGTTATCTCCGGCAAATCATGTATTGCTAGTTAGATCACATCCGACATTCGATAGCGTGCGTTTGCTATCTGACGCTGGTTTTTATTCTTCGAAAGTTCGCTCTGAGTGCAAACTTATTTTAGATCAGTATTCCGATAATTACCGGATATATCGAGATGCCGCCACGGCGCATTTCAATGACCTAACTGAAATCAATACCCCTATGCAGGTTTGTGTTGAGCAAGATGCCTATGGCGGGTTTGAGTTGGTTAAACAAGTTGCAGATGTCGCAAACGATGATGAGTCAATGAAGTTCACTGAAGAAAAAATCACTTCAAGGCGGACTAGGGCGTTTAGTTCAGCTCCAGGAATTAGCGTATGCAGGAATACATTCGATAAAGGTAAATTCAGAGGAAGCGTCCACTCAGCAACTCAGTCCTTCACAAATCGTTCCAAATCATTCACGTCTTGTACGATTAATCAGTTTATAGATGCATTCTTGAAACCTCAAGACGCTAGACTCTCCGAAACAGAGCAGAACGAGGAGCAGTCCAGCACAACAATCGATCTTGAATCCAGCAAATCGGAAGAAAATTCTACCGATTTTGCCAGCGATTTCACCAACCGGCATATTGGAGAAAATCATTCCGGTTCAGAAAAACTATTGAGTGGTCCATTTTCGATTGATCGGTCACGAGAAGGAACACTACTTACTCCTTGTATTGCTGAAACTTTTGGCTGCCCCAATTCCAGTCCATCACAAAGATCGGAGCAGAGCTCAAGTCAACATGGTGTACCGAAATTGCTTAATGTTAGCGGATCTTCCATCAAGCTGACACCTGATTTTCTACATGTGGGTAGTCAGTCTCACATTACAAAACTCAACAACGCTTTCGTTACGACGGAAGACATTGGCGGATTCCCAACAGTTCATTCTGATGATGAATTCGAAGCACTCGCAAGCACTTTTTTTGAGAACGATACTGCACGTAACGTGATTACGTTATGCACAAAACAGAAGATGATGGATCAAAATAACAGCAGTTTTAGTGAGAACGACTCGTTGCGATCCACTTTCCGACCACGCTACAAACCAATTCGTCTTGGAGCCATGGATAAACTATTGCCACGCTTTTGTCTGCGTGATCCCTGAAAATTGGTTTTTTATTCACATATATCGACTTCGGTTTATTCTTGTTCATTTCACTAATTTATCATTGTTTATCTAATTTAAAAACACATCTTTCACTTAAGTATTCCATTATAATAAAGAGATGGTTGTTGGTTTATTTTCACATAAGAAGTGAGCAAATAAATCGCACGTCTGCAATTCGTTAGATTGCGAGATAATTTGTTGAAATATTAAATGAAATTTTGAAACAGGTGTTGTAGAGCTGATATTCTATCATTAGAATCCTTTACGAAATTTTCAAAACAAATGGCGCGCTGAAATTTAAAAATGCATAAATTCAAATGTTATAACAATTAATCCCATTTGGCTCACAACCCCAGTCAATTACTCACTTTAAACGATTTCTAGCTGTTTACCATCATCAGGAGGAGTAATCGAGATAAGCTTGTGAGCTTTAAAACAGTGGTGAAGTGATAAATAAAGTTATTATTGTATGACAAATTATATTTTATGAGGCGTCACGAGAAAATGATTGGTACACACTTAGCTGCATAATGAAATATTGATGTCAAACAGTTCATGAAAATAGTTCCGCAGAAAAAAATCGTTCTATCCAACTGTTCACTCTGACACTTTATTAATTAAATCGCCCATAAATTCCAGAAATTTCCTGAATAAGGCAGGAAACCTTGAATTTAATAATCTCAATTGCGCCCACAATCTGACTTGTCTGCAAAGAGATATAGAGTTTGAAATCAAATGAAACTTGTATGAGGAAGTTAGTGAAGTTATCAATATTTTCAAACTTAAAAGTTTATTGTAGGGAAAGCGAAAAACATTGAAATAACAACAGAATACATGATTTAAATTCAATGAAATGGTGACAAAAACTTGCTTGCCCAAAATCTCTAGAAGAGAATCTTTTTTCACAAATTCAGCAGTTCACATATTTTTCAACACGGCTTCAGGTTTGCAGAGGTCTGGATTGCGCTTACGTATATCTCGACGATGTACTGATTGCTAGCGCATCCAAGGAGGACCA
The DNA here is from genome assembly GCA_013407085.1 of Atriophallophorus winterbourni. Taxonomy (NCBI): domain Eukaryota; kingdom Metazoa; phylum Platyhelminthes; class Trematoda; order Plagiorchiida; family Microphallidae; genus Atriophallophorus; species Atriophallophorus winterbourni. Next base: position 18,318 of record JACCGJ010003085.1, read on the forward strand.
CATCCGCGACCTAACAGCACTTTTGTTCGTTTTTCAAGGGATAACGATCAATGCGTCCAAGTGCAGTTTTGGCCAGGCTCAGATCGATTTCTGGCTTCAGCTGTTTCGAACAACTTTTAACTCCGCCGATTTTACATTCCCACAGTGCGCACGAATCTCCCATCCCTTAAGCGATTTGCTCCGCGTTAGTGCTAAGACATTACTACTAACGGAAGAAGCCAAATTGGCTTTCACATTGCTAAAATCGCACATATCAAACATTAAATCACCTAACTACTTCAGGCCTGACGCCTTGCAGTCATTATTCACGGACGCATCCACCGAAGCAGTGGGGGCGGTGCTTCAACAATACGTTGACAGGTCATGGTTCCCTATATCGTTCTTCTCAAAGAGGCTTCAGCCGGCAGAGACTCGATATAGCACGTTCGGTGGAGAACTCTTGGCTATCTACTTTGGCATTAAACATTTCCGCCATTTTCTGGAGGGTAGACAGTTCCCAGTGTTTACTGATCATATTCTCCTCATCCAATCGCTCAGCAAGTCATCAGAGCGATATTATCCTAGAGAGACGCGACACCTGGATTCTGTCAGTCAATACACGACTGACATACATCATATCGCAGGTGCCCCAAACCCGGTCACGAATGCACTCTCTCGAATAAATGTAGTAGAGTTGCCGTCCCCCATCGACCTCAGTGAAATCGCCACAGCGCAAGCTGCTGACACCGAAACAGCACAGCGCAGGGACTCCACTTCCCTTGACATAAGACTTGTACCCTTGCCTGACGGCTCGGACGATATCCTGTGCGACGTTTCACAAACCACGCCCCGACATTACAGTAATTTGATTGTCAGAACGTAAAGACTTTACAATTACCATCCGCTTGGCTTGAAACAATTGATGTGTTGTAAACAAGTTGTGCTTGTAAGTCACCGTTATGTAATTACACAGTATGTGAAAGGGTGCATCTATGCATCATCATCTCGTCCGTCTAGCTTATTGCACTTAGCATTTGTCAGGTAAACATAAATTGGAACCCGTCAGTAATGACACACTTTATTAAATTGAACATGTATTTTATAAACGAAACTTTAGCATCATTAATTTAATCGATTCATCTCAATCTATTTCAATGACTACGGATTCCTGATTGGTATGAAATATATGTCAAGTCTATTTTATTGCAACACTTTTGGTTCCTCTCTGTATTCCACATTCTACAAATAAAATATAATTTTCTTTTGAATTTAAGGTCGATAAATATAAATGTTTTTTGCGAGAGTAACAACATGTACAATAAAGCAAGAGGTTTACATTGTCTTGTTGCCTGGTGTGTCGCAAATTGTACAGTATTCGCAAAATTATGTAAAGTAATCGTTGCCAAATAAAATTACCAGGTGACGAAAATATATATTTACAAGTTGCAACAGTTATGTGCTAAATTTAGGAAGCGCGATATTGTACTAAGCTGACGTGCATTAACGGCTAACTTCCGCTGTACATGAACGCTTTATCTGATGCGTATAATTTTGATTTTTTGGTATTTAAAAAATTATTTTCACTCAAAATGGAGGATTGGTTCACGCTAAATGAAAGCTTATGGGGTTGGAAGTTAATAAATAAGCCGTAATAAATTTTCAGACACATAACAACGTCCACGTAGCTTGATCGAATTCATGGTCTATTAGAGGTGTCGCTACTTGATAACAGTGTGTTGGTGTGGGCCGTAAACTGTTGTACAATATTAAAAGATTGACAGTTTAATTGATAAATGAGTTTGAACGATTGAATGCAACGATACGTGTTTAACGCGATGTGGAAGAATTCATACGACGTAAATAGCTGAAAAATCTCATCAAACAAGCTAGCAGTTTATTTAGCTGGTCACCAATAATTTCCACACTCAGGGCGTGCATCCATTTTTAGACCACTCATCCACAATCGGTAAAATTGATTCCAAGATTTTTACCGAGGTTAATTTTGATTTCACAACTCACTTTCGTCTTACAGAATCTGTAACTACAAGATAAACAGGGTTATCCAAATTGTTTCAATATTGCAAAGTAATGGACGGGTTCATCAAACGCTACCGAATGCTCACTGTATTTGAAAGATAACTTCATTGGTTGAACAACAATAGGAGATTTAGCTTGGATTTTGTAGTAAATTCCGACGCCAGTCGCATTGAATATGTGATTCTTCGTTTCTAGTGTACCATTAGTTTCATATTCCGTACCGAATGAATCCAATCGTTGGACATCCAAGTAGTAGGACACCTCAGAATGTAACTATGAAAGGATCGGAGTGTGTTTTAATAATCAATGCACTAAGTGTCATGGGTAATGTCTACCAGTTGAAAACGATAAAATACAGTTACAATTGGACATGAATTATACTATAAATCTTGTAGGAATTAATATCCTTAGAAATAATTCTGCAATACGTCAATAATTATCAGCTGTTTTCATCATGATGCCGTGTGGCGCTTTTGTTTGAGAAAACATAACTGACTTGCGCGAGGCTTGCGTGTGAGAACATTAACAGATTCTGAACATTTGATGTCTTCTGCAAACGCGTTACAAATTAAACGAATTATTACATAGAAGCGAATAACCGCTTTGAAATGCGGAATTTCTAAAGCTCCGAAATGTAAGTGTGTTTGTGTAAGATCCTTGAGTTTATATGAAAGTTTGATATGAAGATTTCTAATGTAAATCATTTAAAATGCCTGCACAAGGTCATTAGGCAAGAGCCGTTGCGTTAAATCTTTGTCGACAGTTTTCATTAAATCAAGTATATCAGAAACATCACTCAGTGGCTCGAGCTCAGCATTCGACACGTATAAAATAAATCGCGCTTGCTGATTGGTAGTGTAGCAATAACGTTTCGGAATTGTTGACGAGTCGCACAAATTTTGTGGTATACTGGAATCATTTGTTTGATTTTAATACCATCGGTACATTCGAATTATATTGCTCACATTCACTCCATTTTAAAATATTCTCACAAATGCTATTCGCGTTTTCTATAATCGCACTGAACTACAAAAGACATATTGCAATGTTTTGGAATTCATATAGTAATTTTCCCGTCCACTGAATTTTTCCTGAGTATCTGCTTGCACAACCAAAGTTATAAAAAAGGTTGGTGTTGCTGGGTAATTTACCCGTTTCAGTTGGGGTTAGATTAGGATCTTATGGAAAATATGATAAGAGAGTCGACGACAAAACGCATGGTGGAATCGCTTTTCATCAGAGGCATCGTCGCACGAGCTTAAATGTTTTTTGAACATCGAATTCCCTAATGAAATAAATAACACATGTTGGTGCGCCGCACCCTTGTCGATTGGCTTACGATAGACCGAACTGCACATTTTATCATTCTGCTTTCGCGCGAAACAGTCCAAACATGAAAGTGTCCCTTTTGTCGACGCAATGTCCTTTGTACATTGGATTTTGTGATTCAAGTTCTTAAGGGAACTATGTCACGTTCACTGATGACGAACGTGTCATGGAAATCAGAAATGATGGCGCTATAAATGCGGTCAACAAAGTTGATATAGCTGATATTTCCACAAACATGTTTCGTTTATAAAGCTGATAAATAATAACGCGCGTGACCCATAATGTGCGCACACAAACGAGCTAATATGTCATCGGAAGGCATTCTATTTGCTGAAATAATTGAGGGATTATACGGCAAGCAGGTTGGCGATGGGTCAGTTAATATAGATCGCGACTGTCTATCTTAACGAGCGCAGTACCCACCATGGCTTGTACGGGTTTAGCAACCTTGAGAATGGTCAAGTGAATGGAATTTGAGCCTGATAACTGTTTGTACTGACACACTTCGCCCTACTAAACTTCTGAGACACAAGCGAAAATTTACCCATGGACTGCTTTCACGGATTCATTACAAGCTACGTGAAATTTTGCTTTTTGTAACAAAATAATGATTAAATGTTTCATATTTACTAGATTGTTTAAGAAATTTGTCATTATGAAACATAATTCGATATGTTGAACATTGAACAACACATTGAAAAACTATTATATCTATTGTTTCAAGTCCCTTTGCACATACAGTGATTTAGTTTAACAGCTTCTTTGGTTGCAATGAATAATAGCGCTTACTTTTGGATACACGATGTTAAGCCTGAAGTTATGCAGTGTAGGGTGTTTGTCGATGATGTACAAACATTGAATGGTTCCGTTTATGGTCGACGGAGTTACAATTTCCCCCTCGATCCCCGAAAAATGTTTGCTGCATCCCCGAGGAACTGTAGTTTTGGAATGGTGAATTTGGGTTAATTAAAGGAATATGATGAAGCATTAGTCCTTAATTTAGTCAAATTTATGTCGAATTGCAACTTAGGTCTTTATCTAAAACCATCTAATAACGCATTGAATTAGTTAAAATTCGTCTCCTAAAATATCTTCCTGATTTGACGCATTTGAGAATAAATATTCTACATTAATGCGTCATTTCAGACATCAGTAGACATAAGCTTTTCGAATGTGAGCAAAGATCCCATGTGTACTTTGAAGACAATAGTGAATTTAGCACATTTTGAATGTATGCAAACAACCGTGAGCTTGAAAATCGAATTTGTTTATAGAATAATTTCTCACATGTTTCATAAGCCACTTTTACAGTTGGCGAAGACCAAAAGGAATTCCGGTTGTGCAGCGTAATCTTTAGATCATCGGTATAGTGATACGTCGTTGTTTTGTGCAAAGTGCCTTCATGAATCGTTCGGATCATGGAGCTTCCTGATTGTTGCGCAAGGATTCTGATGTATTGATCTTGTAACTGCAAAGTTAAATAACGATTTATTGTTAATATTCGACCAGTTGAAGTTAGATTGAGTACGCAACCTACAACTAAACTGTAGTTAACAAAATCTTTACCAAATGTGTTTGCAAAAGAACTTTTCAGTTCATGATCGTGGGTTTAATCCCATCTACATATGCTTCATTATATGTAATGTAACAGGATGTTTGTAACAACCTTACGGAATAGTGGCATACAAGACCAAATATTGTTTACGATTCTCACATGGTTTCTAGGAAATTGGATCCTTATCTTACTGTCCTTACGTGATGAATACAAACAACAAGGAGTCGGTCGTGTCTCTGTTGGTAAAACTGAGATTTTTTGGGTTTTATATTTTGTATTATTGTATTATTCAATGATCTAGAACGATTGCATTTAAATTGTTAATACACAGCTAACTTTAACGGTTGGTATTTATGTTTACAAATGAAGGAGAATTTGTAATGGAAAATAAATTGATATATCTCATAATAATAACAACAACAACAACAACAATAATAATAATAATAATAATAATAATAATAATAACGATCGAATCATAAAAAAACAAATCAGGAATTTCTGGATAGCAAAGCGAGAGCAATTTAATTTGACATTTATAATGTTGAAATTATTTGCGCCAAACTTGTAATTTTATTCCCGAACAATTTTATTTAGCAGCACACATATATCCGGTGTTATGTGATGATGTAGACTAGCATTCAGAGGATATTACTTAGGCAAGTGCACAATGATGGCAATTAACCTTAATATAACTCAAATTGTAAGGGTCTTAACTCACGATGAGCCGGACTTTTGTTTCTTTTAACCCTCTTCTGAATTTGAGTTTTCAGTATCATTGAACGGCAATGATTCTGCCTTTATTGTGAACATTCTAAAGTCAAAGGGGATAATTTTTGTATGTAGTCTCCAGGTATGTCTAGCAAGGTCTTGCATAACATATTCTAGGTGAGTATATTTCAAGGCAGGCGGTCCATTTAATTTGCCTAGATTAATGCGGGTCGTTATCGTCCAATGAGACATGAAAGTCTCTCCTACGTTGAGAAGCAGCCTCAAGCGCTGTGCTCTACACTACTCGAGCCAGAGATCTTAACCGGTATTTGCGGCCTTCCGTGTCATTATCCGTAAAAGTGGAGTGAAGTGTCATATCAATTGGTGCGCTGTGATGTACGGCAGGTCAGTTCAATATGGAGACCTCGCTGTTGCCAATGCAGTAGATGCTTCCTCTCTAGGGAATCACCGACAAGAAAGGAAGAGCTAGACTGATACGTTGGGACAACCTTGTATTCGCAGGAATTGACAGGATGATGTTGATTGAAACCTCTGACTGAATAGCGGGACTCCGGATCCGGATGTTTCCTCCAGGTTGAAAATTGCAGCCGTTTCCATGATTATATTTAGTAACAAGACAGTGGAGGTTTGAGATAAGACTTTTCCCTTTTCTTGGTGGACCCTCTTATTGGACTTACGAGCTCCACATGTCATAAGCATGCAATGGAATGCACAACACCTTTTGAAAATGTGCACACAGTTCAGTCTTTGGAAAGCTGAAGCTTACCGACACGAGAATTCCTCGCACCAAACTGTCCGCTAAAGCTAGAATAGAAGTTACTCGCATGTGCGAACCTAATCTAGCTGCGCGATTTGCAAAGCCTTCACAACCGAGTTAAGCAAGACGACCCCATCGAATCGGATTAAGAATACTGGAAATCCATAGAAAGCTGCATATGCCGAGTCGTACTTTCCACATTCGGTCTGAAAAAAAACTCGAACGAGCGAGTTGTACGAAGAACAAGCTACTGAAACGACTGCTTTGTTGGATGGAAAACGGTGTGCATTCTTGATGTGTGAAGGTATGCAACAGATAATAACTTTCAATTTCTAAGAGCAGCTAGAAATCAGGTCCAACAGAATGCAAGGCGAAGTGCAAACGACTATTGGACAAAAATCAGACACAATATCCATAAAGCTGCGGACACTGGAAATGTTCACGTTATGTCTGATAGGATCAAGAGAGCCATTGGTTCAATCAAACTTTAAATGGCTCCCATTAAATCAGTATCGGATAACCCGATTGTGGGCAATACTGAACAGATGGAAAGATTGGTATAGCACTTGTTCTCTCTCTACTCTAGGGACAACACGGTGTTATCGCATGTCGAGCGGTTGCCGACAATTGAATATCTAGATAACCCCCACTCTTGATGAATCCAATAGGGTAATCGACAGCTTAGCGAATATGAAGGACACTGGTGACGACGGAATTTCACTTGAGCTCATCAAATGCTGTAGAGCAGTATTAACACAACATCTTCACAATTTGCATCTTCGTGCTGGCAGATGAGATATTCCCACAAGCGATGCAAGATACAAAGATCATCACGCACATTAGGAATCAATATCACAGGATCTCCCTTCTGATTGCACTAGGCAAATTGTTAGCCAAAGTCTTGAGGATCCGGATACAAGTGTTAGCCGATAGTATTTACTCCGACTCTCAATGTGGCATCCGCAAGAGATGATCAACCTTTGTCATGATCTTTTCCCCGCGACAACTTCAAGAAACGTTTCGCGAACTGCGTAAGCCATTATACGCTTTTTTGATTTAACGGAGGCATTTGACTAGGTGGGCATGGCGGGTCTTTTCAAAATGCTCGATCTGATAGGCTGCCAACCAATACTGCTGAAAGTCCTTAGTTCCTTTCACTCAAGCATGAAGGGTTCTGTCCATTTTAACGTTTCGAATTCACAAGCCTCTAAAATTCGCAAGGCATCTAACAAATGATGTTTTCTTGCTTTCACGCTTTTTGACACCTTCTCTGTTGTGCTTTCGAAAAAACGCTCTTCGGAATAGGACATCAGGCATTTACCTAATCACGCGAAGTAGTGATAAGCTTTTCAACCTCAACCGGTGGAGATCACACACCAAAGCACGAAATGTGCTAATACGGGGCCTGCTTTATGCCGACGATGCAACCATTATTGCCGACTCCCAATAGATGCTCCAGTCGCTAGTGGGCCTATTTTCGTCGGAGTGTAAATACTTAGCATTAGCAAGGCCAAAGTCATTGGTCAAGGGACTGTATAGCCTCTAATCATAACTTTCGGAAACTGTCAGCTTACACCAGTAAATTATTTCACATATCTTGCAGAGCAGCTGTCATTTTCTCCCGACTAAACTCTCATGTTTGAAGTAACCGCAAGCTGTCTCTAAAGACCATGATGATGGTATACAACCGGTGCGTATCAAATGCTTAAATGTACGGCAGTGAAACCTAGACCACTCACGCAAGACACGAACGGGAGTTGTATGCTCTTCATCTACGAATCATCCGTGGTATCTTAAACATATCGTGGATGGACAGAGTGACTAATGCTGAAGTGCTTTCAACATATTGCTTTATACAGAGCATGTTCAAGCTATTATGTTGCTTCCGAATCGGACTGTGTACTCAGAAAATATAAAAATGCATGCGGTTGTGATGTACATCCAGGTCCATCCCTTTTGTAATTTGATCTACACGGTTTCCTGAAAGTACTCACAACAACTCACTTTAGCGCTTCTATCATTTGCGCGATGTAAAGCCACAGTTTCAGTCGTGTTGATGTGGTTTGAAAGCATCCGTCGTGCATAGATCCTTAGGAACGCCTGGAAGTATTAAACTGTGCTCGTTGCTAGTCTTATGTACATCGTGACGTCCTTATCTTTCTCGACTCATGTCGGCGTAGATTCAAGTATTGCACTCAAGAAACCTACGAAGCAGGAAAAAATTTAAACAACAGTTTTCATATACTTTTGTAATGTTAAGTGTTATTTTCAGATGTGTTTCACCGAAATGTGAGAAGCATGGGTGGCGAAACAAGCGTGCCGCTGCTCCATGTATTCGAACGCATCATCCTCACAGAGGATAAACCGTGATTCTAGGTCGCGCCTTTGTCTGTCAAAAGCGTGTCTCGATGAATTTCGGTGTGTTGGTACTTAATAAAGGGTTTATTAAGGAATCCTGAGAATGGCGAGCAAACTCAAAATAAGAACATTGATATTTAGTAGAAAATTCACTCGCTTTCAAATAAAGTTTGTTCCCATTCATTAAACGTGTTATGCATACACAAATTCTATTCGGTCCTTACTCAGCCAATAGAGAGTTTGTGTTATTTCCTGGTTATTGACCAAGTAGTCTACATCGGTTTTATCAGATAGTTTTATTTTCCTACTGATCAAAACGAGGGGCGCGAGAAGTAGAACTTATATCCGGCAGCATTTATATGACATGAACATATCACTGCGCAGCTACGTTGAATAATCTGAACATGACCAGACCGTTGCTTCTTTTTGTCCGATCAATATCGTTTTTCACACTGTTTTTGTGACCTGTCATTATCCTATTGTTTTAAGAATCCTTTTGCTTATTATGACCTTGATTTGTTGCGCACAATTTGTCGTAATCTCGATTGCGTGGGACATTTGGACATTTGAACTCAACTTTGATTTTGACTCGCGTACGAAACTTGGTACGTATTCGATATTGTTTTGACACTGATCCGGATTTTTACCCAGTTAACCCTAATAATTGAGGTACGTTTATACTATACATGATTGCCTCAATACAGTACCGCTTTTATAGAAACATTCTGTTTGGGTTCTCTTATACCTTGGGATTTGGCGCGTCACTCAACGTGAGACTTTTCATTGATTGTCAAATACAATCAAGACAAACAAGATAATGCTCTCGCCTTGTGACGTAGATCACGATTCAACGTGCAATGAACACTTATCGACCGAGTACCGCTCATCGCTGCGAGCGCTCTCGGATAAATTGTTTGTTACGTTATTCGAACCTTGAAAAATTGGTAGCAAATCATGTCTGCCATGCTTCAGATAATTAATACTGTAATTTAAGTGATTGCAATCGTTGCATTTAAATGTGAATGTTTGTAACTCACACCGTTTGGAAGCACATCTGTTTTAATCGCAGTTGCGTGTTGCGAAATTATATGCCAGACACAATCCACACTGCGAGCTATGCCAGAGTAAGCCGGTGCCAATGGCAGTTGTCCTAGTTCCTTTTCCAGTGTTCGGCCGCATCGAGCTGACATGCAGAAAAAATGAATTGTATAAATCCGATTTAGGTTGGAATAATAAGCTAGCGGGGGTTTGCCACCCTGATTCATTTCCTCTGAGGAAGCGACCAAATCTATATACTCGACAAGACTATCGCCAACGATTTCAGAATGCATAACAATCCGTGTTCCGTAATGATTTTATTAGAATGTTTCGAGTGAAATCATAGTGAGAATACTGAAATGATGGAAAACGTTAGTCGCTATCGTACGATATGCAACTCGTCAATGCTGGTCAAACGAGCCTCCCTGGTGAAGGCTTGAATCATACCGGTTGGTAAGAAGTCGAATGATTGCAGTGCCAACTGGGAAAGACGGTCGCCAAATTTGCCTATGTATATGATAGGCGTGTAATTTGTATAATGTCTTGTGTTTAGTAAATGCCTTCGACCAATGGGCTTTCGTTTTTGTCTGACTCGTCGGTGAAAACGATTTGCGTTGGACAAATGGAATTCACTAAAGAATCAAGTCAGAAGTGGATTTCAAAATCACGCGCAGGTAACGTGGTTAAGGTTACATCGAGTGACCTGAAACCCCCGAGTAATCAACCTAATCGATATGAGAACAGAGAATGTGACGAGCACAGTGACGTAATCACTTGCGGCTTTCATTATTCGCAGCATCGTTACATTCAGTTTGTAAAAGAAACGCAGCTATCAATGGTAATGACCCCGATAGTCGATTAACTGAAGGCCAATTGATTGATTGATTGAAATTGTATTTATTTATTTGTCATTTCGTTTGATGTGCTTATATATAAATACTTATTATCTATAATCAGTGATAAAGCTATGTTCTAAATTTCTTCAATAATAAAAGGCTTAATAATTCCGTATACACTTAGTAAATATTATGAGAGTAAATTATACATGTCAGACCACCGTGATATATAGAAACTACGCAAACGAATTAGAAATACCTAATCTTAGTTTGCACATAAACATTTACAGCGTGAAACGGAATGCCTCATGCAAATGTAATAGATAATTCCCTGTGGTTTACATGGTGTGCATTATTTCTGATAAGTTTTATATTCCAAATTGGTTGCGTAATAATAAAATACATATAAGGTATGCTCACCTTTTATATATTGGAATACTAACGTGATTTTGTCCAGTTTAATGTTCTTGAATGTTAATTTCGTTCGGAGTTCACTTGCTAGATAACTGGTCGAATTCGGATGTGAAACTTGGGTGAACACATCCCGTTCTTGAACCAGTTTTCCAAAATGGTGGCGAGAGGCAGTTATGGATATATTTATATCCAAATCTGGGATTCGATCAATCTGAAATAGTTTCGAGCATATATTATAGTGTGTTATGATGATTGAACGTCAATTCTCGTATTCATCATGTGGAATTTATATCTCATTTCTCTTATTTCTCTTATACTTAAATAAAATGATTTGAATTGATGCTAATCTGTATCAGTTGTTTCTGGTTCTCTGGGATTTGTATGACTGATATATGCAATGTAAGTGCGTACAACAATGAAGACAATATTTGTATATAATTAATAGCTTGTATACCTAACCGCTGAAATACAATTTAGAAAAACCTGGTTATAAATTGTCTCTCTGTTGGAACCTGAGCCTGGTCCATTTCTCACCATTCACTTTATATTTGGTTTGTTTGCGGTTTTTGGAACAATACGATAACACATTTTACTGCTCACTAACGCAGAAATGCAGAAAGCCAATTGATCATAAATTAACGACTTATTTGCACATAAATCGCGAGATCCATTACTATAATATGATATACGATATCATGTATGATAATATGATATGATATGATAATGATATGATAATAATATGATATGATATGATATAGGACTTAATAATAATATATCATATGAAATCGAAACCGCTCGCGCGTGAGTGTGATCAAACTGCATGTGAACGAGCTTACCTACATGCCTTTTGGCACAGTGGATTAAAACGCTGAGTGTACTAACCATATCCAACAGTGGCCTACAACTTCTGTACTACTCTTCACACTGTTTCAAGCGACCGCGGATGCTCATCCTACTGTCTCTACCTGATGAGTGTAAACAGTACGAAACCGGTCGTAGTGTGTGTTTGATGTAACTGCGGCAAATAACCTTCATGAATGATTATAGAATATCTAATTTCCGGGAACTCAAAAATTAGGATGTTTTGCCCGATAGGAGCTGTGCCTACTGAAACATTGTAATTACTTGCATGTGCTCTATATGTACATGCGGTAAACAGATATTCTATAATTATTAGGTAACTTTGTGCACCTTGGCTATGTAAAGCCAATGAATTATCGTGTATAATTTGCCATCGAGCGAAGAAACTCGTTCATGAGATGCAGCATATCCGATATCAAAACCCAATGGCCATGCTTGGATTAAGTGATTTCACACAAAGTAAAGTGAAGAACGACATGATCCTTACATATAAAATACTGCGGATGAAAAATCACCCACTCCACGTGAAGAAATAAGTCAGTTTTCTTAAGAATACACGGATTCTTCAAATTTGTATCGTTATTCCGCACTCAGGACCCGTATTTAGACTTTCTTTTTTCTCATTGAGTAATTGCTTTCTGCTGAGATTCATAATCACTGGATATTGTGAACACTAACACGATCCGTGATGCGAAATCGAATTTGCATGCGTAGATCAAAGAGAAAACCTAAATGGACACAGTATTTTGACGCCAAATGAAAACACATACCAAACCCATCAATTGATTTTTGATTGCATCCCCTGTATATTTTAAAGCTGTCAACCAATTGCATTTTTCTACTATGTAATCTTGATTCTTGATTATTCAACATACTATTCACACATCATTAGTGCAAACTAAGCAAAACCGGTGGATAAGTGGGTGTGATGGAAATGCATGCAAAGATGTATTGATCATATTTTAGTTTAACGCATCACAATGAAGTATGAAAATGAGCGCGGATATTAATGCAGTCAGATTATGAAAAAGAACTTCGAATCTTAAACAGAAAACCGGATATTTTCTAGTTTGAATTTAAATTTGTGTTATGAGAAGTTATAATATTTTTGTTCCGTATTGCTCAGATACCCATCACCTACATACCAAAAGCAGTTTTTAGCGGTTTGCCTTCATCAGGATGTGATAGTCAGATAAGTTTTGTTAACTTTGAAACACATATAATTAGATACCTACATGTTCAGATATATTCGTATTTTTCAGATTAAAAAAAAACTAACTGTGGGGTATACGTATTCAACATTTATTGTTGTTTCTTGGAACAAATTGATGATCCATTCACTTTCTCCGACTGCATTGGTGATCAAAGCGCTATGTCTGATCATTCCAACATTTGCTCTAAGGTCATAAAACACCGGTCGAGGAGGTTCACCTAAAATCAGAAATCGAACTATGAAAAACAAAGTTATAAAACTCTTAAATATGGCTGATAAAACTACCAATGCGTTCAAATATAGAAACACAAGTAGGAGAGATTGCGTGGCTAGAAATCACGCTGAGATTAATTATTTGACCATCGTGGTTCTTGTAATAATTTTAATCAATAGTGGCATATAAGTATATCAGTGCTTACGCTATTATCACGGTTTCCAGACTTACTCTCTCATTGCGGATAAAGTCAAACAGCCATAAACCGGTAGGATTGCGTAAATGATGGAAACGTGAGCACCACAGAATATTTGTCGTTAATAAACTCCATGATTGCTTAACCAAGAATCACTTCGTGATTCTGTACTTGGAACTTTTGTAAACAAATTTATGCAACTCCTAAATATGGTTCGTGCAACAACCAATACGTTGAAACGCAAAGTAATTCGAGTGCTTTGATAGAAATTCCGTTTTTATTCTGCATTTAAACAACGTGGTGTTTATTTAAAACGCTTATTTAAAAGTTACATCCAAGGTTATCATTGTTGACTTCGGTGTCACGGTTCGCATGCTTACTTTCTCATCTGCATAAAGGCAACCAGCCGAAAACCGGAAGCCTTGCGTTAGTGATGCTTATGTGAGCGCCACAATATATCAGTCGGTAATAAGCGATTGGCTTGCCTAACCAAGAATTACTATGGTTCTGTATTTTGACGTCGTGGTGTTTATTCGGAACCATATTTACAAGTTGCAATCAGGTCTAACTTTGTTCACTAGTTTTCCACTCTCTCGAGGCTCATCAAACGTAATCATACTGTCTTTACATAATGCCAAAAAACTGCCAGAAACTATTTGACCAATAACATAATTTGGTCGAAGTGAGTCATTGATCGTTTTCGACAAAATACTAATATATGTCATTATAAAATCGTTCATGCAATTAATTACTGCGAGACAGTCTAATTTTATTATTTTTGTATAATATGAAACATAGAAATATCGTTTGGATTTTGTTTTCGTCTGAACGGCATTGAAAAATTTCACAATGCTGTGTTTCTCCACATATCTATACAACACCCTTCACCCTTTATTCACGTTGTAGATATCACCTGGATCCCTATTGAAAATTTATTATTGTTTTTAATATGAAATGCAAAATTATGATGCATTTGAGATAAAACAATGGCATTATGCGATAAGGAAAAAGACTCACCCAATTGTGCACGAGCTGTGCAGAGCCAACACAAAATCACAACAGATAGACAGGATACCATTTATGAGTTTGCGCGTCTATTGGATTACAAATCTCTTAGCCGCTTCTCAAATATATAGAATCACAACAATATGAAAATGTGATGTGGAATGTTTTCGTCTGATAATATTTTGTTTATTCCTTTGTAAGCGCAAGGTTACTTTTCATATAATTCAATACAAAAAAAGGAGTTTTATCAACTATTAATACATGTGGTTTATCGGATGTTGTAGTGGTTATTTCAAAACAATTTTACGGTGAAATTGTCTAGCCAGAAAAGTATTGGAATCAAATATTCGTTATTATGCTCAATCTTTTTTGAATCAAAGTATATGGATTATAAAATTTTCTAAATTTTAACTTTAGACAAGTGCTAAAAACATAATAAATAATGGACAATTTACAAATAAAAGATGAAACGTCTCACTGAAAGTGTACCATAAAATGTACGGATATAAATCTAGGCGTAATGGTTAAACGAACAGTTCCCTTTAACAAATGTAACGTGAAGTAGATAAGATAAATGATCTAAGATTTGACGGTGTTCTAGAAGTCAATAGGATGTGTTTTAAACGAGTATTTCAAGTAGGTTAACTTTTGAGGAGATCCTTATGCAAACGTAGAGCTATACATTGAGAATGGTATTTATATGCTGATCGCAAGATGATAGCATGATAATTCAGGTATACAGTTCGAGCGTGAAACGATCCTAATGCTACGTCTGTGCAACACAAATTTTCAATAAATTAGTGCACGGTAAAAACAAAGGTGGACCATACAGAATATGAGTTGATATTTCAGAGAATATGAAGTGAGAAAGTGAGAGTTAACGCCGAGGGAATGAATCCCCGAAACATAAACAGAAATTCTGAAAACTTTAGTTAGTAGACAATTTAGATTCTATGTACAAGGAAAGTTGTTGTAAATTTAAATGCCTAAATATTTGACGTATCTCCATCTAATCAGCTTTGTAAATTTAATTTTAGATAATGTAATTTTAGTGCAAATCAATTCACGACATTCACCACGCAAATTTGCGAGAAAAAAAGTGAAGTGCGTTTTTCGAGATTTTAACTTTGACATTTCGATTCTGACCAGGTCTAAAACATCGGAGTTAATCTTTTAACAGTCGTATCTGGGGACTGCACATCTAATAAATACTTCATCTGTGTATTTCGAAGTGAAGTTTTCTGGCGACTGTGGAAGGGCAGCTAGGTATGCTGAAATTAGAATGACGATTGAATCACTTAGTGGAATACAATGTTTCTCAGTCTTGAGCCAGATCTAAAGGAAAAGTATTCAAATATCCGTTTTCTTATTATTATGGCTTGTGTAGCTCGTGTTTTGAGTAGTCCCATTAAAAAAACACTATTGGTACACCTGCATGCGTTCAGTTTATGAAGGAATAATATTTGGTAGCTGATTATTGAGATTCGTTTGCAACAAATTAAAATTGCGCAGGAAAATATTTTGATAAAATCTCTTATTCTCACAAAGTATTGCTAATAGGTGCATGAATACTATAAGATACTATTAGATACAAATGATTGTGAAATGAGAGATAATGTAATGGTCTAATCTCAAGTGAGCGAATATCAAACGAGTAAAATGAGTGCCTGGTAAGTATAGATTTAAGATCCTGAGTTCAGGTCAATATATCGGAAATAATGATCGCTAGATAGCTGCTTTTCTTCGACGAAGTATATGTGTTAACGTCACCGCAAATATAATACTTTTCTTTGTTGAAACGAAATATACTCATGCTAGCGCGTTATTCTCTTTAACACAGTACGAGAGTTTTGAAAAATGCTAAATTCAGCATAGACATTGATGCCATTGGTGAGCGCAGAACCTGCGTACCGAACGCTAATTTTTATGAACATATAACCATGCATATTTTGTTTAAAGGCGTGCATCTGCATCCTTGCATACATTGGTGATTTCAAGTTTATCCCTACCAGCTTCAACATCGCAAGCGATGCGCATCTGAAACGATAAAATGTTACACAAGGAATTCTTTTAATGCTTAATTGACCTGCTGGTTGGGATAGGAACTTTCAGTGCAAGATGATAGCATAATAATTCAGGTATACAGTTCGAGCGTGAAACGATCCTAATGCTACGTCTGTGCAACACAAAATTTTAATAAATTAGTGCACGGTAAAAAAGAAGGTGAACCATACAGAATCTGAGGTAAAATTTCAGGTATTATGAAGTGAGAAAGTGAGAGTTAACACCGAGGTGATGAATCCCGAAAGCATAATGAGAAATTCTAAAAACGTCAGTAAGTAGAGAATTTAGATGTACAATGAAAGTTGTTGTAAATGTTGACCCCTAGATATTTGACTTTGTGAACTTAATTTTAGATAAAGTATTCTTAGTGCTAATCGATTCACGACATTCACAACGCAAATTTGCGAAAAAAGTAACGTACGTTTGTCGGGATTTTAACTATGACATCCCTAATCTGACCAGGTCTAAAGCATCAGAGTTAGGCTTTGAACAGTCGTTTCCGTGTACTGCACATATGATAACTACGTCATTTGCGTATTTTGAAGTGAAGTTTGTGGGCGACTGTGTAAGAGCAGCTAGGTATGCTGAAATAAGAATGACGATAGAATCGCTTAGCGGAGTACAATGTTTCTCAGTCGTGAGCCAGATCTATACGAAATGTATTCAAATATCCGTTTTATTATTATTTTGGCTTGTATAGCTCGTGTTTTGACTAATGCAGTCAAAAGAACACAATTAGCAGAGCCGAATGCGTTATGTTTTTGAAGAAATAATCTTTGGTTGCTAATTATTGAGATTAGTTCGCAAAGAATTAGAATTGCGCAAGAAAATATTTCGATACAAACTCTTATTCTCACACAGTATTGCGAATGGGTGGTTGAATATTAGCAGGAGCACAGTATTAAAGATGATTTGAGATTCAAATGTGTGTGAAAAGGGATATAATGCTAGGCCTAATCTCAAGAGAGCGAATATCAAACGAGTAAAATGAGAGCCTGTTGAGTATAGAATTAAGATGCTGAGTTCAGTTCAATATATCAGAAATCGTGACCGCTAGATAGCTATTTCTCTTCAACAAAGTATATGCGTTAACGTGAGCGCAAATACAATGCTCTTCTTAGTTGAAACAAAATGTACTCATGCTAACGCGTTATTCTGTTTAAAACAGTACGAGAGTTTGGAAAAATGCTAAATAAAGCACAGACATTGATGCTATTGGTGAGCGCAAAACCTGCGAACCGATCGCTAATTTTTATGAACATATAACCATGCATATTTTGTTTAAAGGCGTGCATCTGCATCCTTGCATACATAGGTGATTTCAAGTTTATCACTACCAGCTTAAACATCGCAAGCGATGCGCATGTAGCAAGTTTAAAATTAGGGTTTTACTTTTCTGAATGTTACACAAGAAATTGTTTCAATGCTTAATTAACCTGCTGGTTGGGATAGAAACTTTCAGTGCTGACTGCAAATATGTACTGTACGAATATATAAATTTACGTGGCAGGTATTGTATTCGAATTTGAGTCTATGTTAAGTTTTCCGTTCTCGATTTCGCATAATATCCTATGGTGTCAAGATTCAAGTTTCAAAATTCAAGATTTTCACTCTATGTTTATTGTAACGATAATTGCTTTTTCACTCCAAAATCTTGAATTTATGTCGTGCCGAAATCGCGGAATTGCCGATTCCGCGGAATAGGCAACGATTTGCTGAAAATGTGGAACACATTTCTACCAGTGCTGATTCCGTAGATTCAGCAGCCGATTCCGTGGATTCTGCAACTGATTCTGCGGAATCGGCAAGCTATGTTTTAACTGTCTTTCGGCCGTTTTGTCCGTTATAAATTAGCGAGTTTTTTATTTTTTGCTGATGAAGATGATGGTCAAAATGGAACAAACAATGTCGGGCGAATTCACCATAGGTTTATTAACCAGATAAATCGGTACAGACATAAATAAATAGTGGTACAGTCATGAATACTAAAAGAAATTTTCCCTTTTGTCACTATTTGTTCTTACATTTTACGTTCCAAGGATGGCAATGGGAGTGGCACAATGTTCCGCTCTTCCTGCAACTACAGCGCCTGGAATCGCATTTTGCTGTGCAAGAACACTTTGCAAATCCTTGTCCCTCAGTGGCAGAATGAAGGGATGCAATCCTGCGAAATGACTGCATCATGTCGCTCGTTTCCAAAAGGCTGATCACCTCACTATCTGCCTTCTGCAGCTGATTTCTAGAGAAAGCTGCCTCGATCATTCCATGTTTTGTTGCAACTTTGTACATTCCTCTGGCAGTAATGTCGTAAACCACTCCAATAATATTTCTACAGTCTAGTCGTCCATGATCGAATTCGGAAACCGGGAGTAAGACGCAGTCTCCCACGGATAGAGGATGCAGAATGGCGCTGCTCGCTTCAAGCATTTCTTTCTGCTCTTTTCTTGGCCGCTTGTAGCCTTGTCACTGCATGCCCTTATCATCTGGATGTGCTTCAAGAAAATATCTGCAATACCTGTAGCTCTTTCTCCAGTTTCATCAACCTGATCTTGTTCCCCGGCAGCAACAGCTTGTTCCTCACAAGCCTGATCTTGTTCCCCGGCATCAACAGCTGGTTCATCAGCAGCTTCCATGCCATGGATCTCCCTGAGAGCCGCCTCCAGTTGTTCCTCTGTTGTTATGTGAGCGAGAACGCCTGCAGGTAAAACCGTTTTCTCAAATGGAGACGTGTTTTGCAGGTTTCTGTGTGATGAGCTATTCTTTTGGAACTGCACGAAACGTAGGCCATCTGCCCAATTCGTTGTATTGTTATCGATTGTCCAAGCAATAAGCATCTGCTTTACATCAGCATTAGACCGCTCCACAGATCCCTGGCTTTGTGGGTGCCTCGCGCGCCTATGAACTAGCTGCAGGTTGGGCCACATGGATTTTATTTCTGAGACTACATCCTTCACAAATTCTCTACAGTTATCACTCTGAAGAATGCTGGGCGCACCCATGAATGTGAATATATCTATGAGGTGGTACGCCATTTCGGCAGCCCTTTTACTCGTTAATGGTTTCAGTACCAAGAACATGGTGAAGTGATCCTGGTAATTTAATATCTGTACGGAATATCCACTTAGTGTTGATTCCATATTGATCAAGTCAACTTGACCACGGTCACAGTAATTTCGTGACCGAATGAGTTTTACAACAATTCCTTTGTTCGGTAAGGGTTTCTTTCTTTGACATGTCTCGCATGCAGCCAAAAAGAGGGACACCATCTTCATTGGTATGTTTGCGTATTTGTCATCAAGAAATCTTTGGGTTTTTTTCACCGCCATTACCAGTCGACACGTGAGCTTCGTAGATTATGTCGAAGAGCTCGTCCCGAACGGCAAGGTAGTGAAGTGGATCAGCTTCATTTTTTCGGCTCTGAAAGAATAAAAAGAAACAAGTTTACAGAGCTAATGAAACTGATTTTGCTAAGGATGATGCTGTTGTTGCTGCTGTTGTTGTTTTTGTTGATGATGTTGATGGTGCCAACGACAACATCGATCGATGACAAAAATTTGTGTGTGAAAGAGTGCAAGAGAAATAAAGAGGCTTACCTTGACGATTATCTTGACACCGCCAACTTCGACGACTGCAAAATTCTTCCGAAGATAGTAGAATAATTTGGATCGTTCACTGCCACACAAGGTTGCAAGCATTGAGGTGTATTCTTCTCGATTAGGCACTGTGAATTTAGACAGCTTTTCGCAGGCCACTGTTCCTTGAAACCGAACCCGTTGGTTTGCTACATTCACTTCCATGATGCTGTCTCTGCAAGCACTGATGTAAAATGTATAATCACAACCAATCAACAGCCTCTGATAGTCTTTTGTGTGAGACACGTTCCCTGTGACCACAATGTTAATATTCCACTTGAAAATCTTTCATTCATTTCGGCAAATTGAAAATGCATTGAAAGCATAATCACAAACTCCGCCAAGGACGGTCCCAAGCCCGTCTGAGAAAGGAGGAGGGTTGGGCTTAGGGCTAGCAACCCTATCCCGTGAAACCTACATTGCTACGGAAACGAAGACAACAGATCCGTGGCTCGGTTATGTATGCAGGATGGATCCCAGTTCGCATACGAATGTAGACATTCACTGGCGTCCGCAAGGTAAAAAAAAGGGGACGGCCCAAGGAAACTTGCCGCAGAACGTTGGAACGCGAACTACATGCACAAGGATTCACGATGCAGACGGCAACGGAAGCAGCGACAGACCGGAACCACTGGCATGAAGTTGTCTTCGCCTCATGTGCCACCCGGCACGGAGAGGGCTGAGTGAGTGAGTGAGTGCATAATCACAAGCAATCAACAGCCTTTAATAGACTGTTGTGTGAGACACGTTCCCTGTGACCACAATGTTAATATTCCACTTGAAAAGCAATCATGCATTTCGGCAACTTGAAAATGCAGTGAAAATGAACTTCTGATAATAAATCTAAAGTGAATTCACATAAAAAATCTCGCTAATTTATAACGGACAAAAGGGCTGAAATAAAGTAAAAACATAGCTTGCCGATTCCGCAGAATCAGCTGCCGAATCCAGGGGATCGGCTGCTGAATCTACGGAATCAGCAGTGGTAGAAATGGGTTCCACATTTTCAGCAAATCGTTGCATATTCCGCGGAATCAGCAACGAAATGCGGAATCGGCAAACTGATTGCCGAATCCGCAGAATCGGCAATTCCGCGATTTCGGCACGACACACATATATATATATATATATGTATATATATATATGCTATATATATATATATTTAATCAGCAGTTAGCGAATTTCAAACAAAGCAACGAGCACCGAATAAAAATACATGGCAGTTTCGTTTCCAATGTGGTATTTCCAACTTGCAACCATGAACAGAACTGTTGCTGGAAGATCGAAGGTGGATTAATAAATCATGCGGTGTGAAACAGTATTTTTTTATTTTTTGCATGCGACAATGAGATCACCTCGCATTCTTCTATGTGCAAGTTACCTAAGATCCTGTCGTGTGAGTCGCTGTGCGAACGGAGTGTTTTCGAGTCCAATTACAAGCTCAGAATCTCTCTGATATATACGATCCAGAAGTAAGTTGACTTTTATTAGACATGTTATCCAGGCTTGTACGTTTCTTCCTATACACATTTTACTATGAACTTGATTAAAGTTTCACTTTATCGTAAATTATACATGATATAATCGTAGCTATCAAATATCAAGGATTTTTGATGAGGAGACAATTATGATATATCATTGGATCTATAGCATGTAGAATGGAAAACAATTACCCGAATCCGGACGAGAAGTTATAACTGGTCTTATAATGAGATATTATATAATCGTTGCATATATATCTATACAGACGGGATTCACTGGCCAGTTAAACGAGCAATGTAGCAAATAATAATCGTTAATGGACGTGCATAACTTGTATTCGTACGTTATTGAATAAACATCAAGATTGTCCGGAATGAATTTGTGTATCAGCTGGTTTGTTTGAACAGCGGGTCCTGACAACCTTGCTAAAATGTGGCTTCCAAATTCAATGTAACTTAATTTCGCGCATAAATTACATATTATTTAGCGGTCAGCGGTTCTAAGATGAAGGTTTCTTCTCAATCGAATTGTTTTGTCATTGAGATCACAGTGGAGTATGATAGAGACCTTGATGGACGACGTCAATCGAATGAGATCATCAACAGTCAGCACAAAATGTGAACTCCTTTTTTCACGATCCACATTATGACTACCGTATTTTTCGGACTATAAGGTGCACATAAAAGCACTAGTTTTTACAGTGTGAACATACACTATTCATACATGAGGTGCACAGGAATATAAGGCTAACTGCCGATTTTTCGTAAAAATTAGTGCTTTTATGTGCGCCTTATAGTCCGAAAAATACGGTAATATCGACTGGATGACACAAACGTCTGTTAGATGTATGATTATCTGTGTGGATGTATGCTCAATAACGATACCACAGTCATTAGAGTAGAGTTTAGTAGTCAACTGAGTAGAATTTAATAGTTTTACACGCAATTAATCGTTTTTGAATTATGAAATCGGCCTTAAATCAGTCTACTTACCGAACGCATTCAAAAGATAAATAACCACAGTAAGATAGATTTATGAGGCACGTGAACTACTTCACAAATCTCCTTATATAAAACGCAAAAATTTCAAGTTTACGGAACAATGCATACTATTTGATAAATACAGCAATAAGATTACAAACAGTGGCTGTACATTGCATGAGTCAGTCGCGGTGAACATGTTCATCATACCACGGTCAATAAAATATAAAGCTGACAGGCCAAAACCTCTGAAAATTACATTTTTAACGAGAGGTGTGACGAAGTCAGTTAGGTCTAATTGGAATGCAAATCATAGGAATATCTCGAAGGATTTCAGAATCAGTAACACCAGACGTTTTACGCTAAAACCTCATAATCAAACTGGGCTTCTAGAATCAGTCGAGACTCCGGTCAGAAACGCTTTGGCAATTCAAAAAAAGTTTAATATCAGACTCTCGAAGTATCTTGTAAATAATGGATCTTCCAACCGATACGAAAAACCAAAACCAAATTTCTATGTAGAAACGCACAATGCCTACAACGCATCTATATACAATGAAGAATCTCTGCAATCTGCACTCACTCAACGTTATAGCAATAACTGAGAGATGGGTCTAAACTCGTGTGAGCGATCGCGAGTTATCTTTTTCATGTTTCTGAGAGACCGCTTGAGAAGAGATGGTGAGGTAGATGTTTACATCGACGAACGTTTATACAGCACGGTATTTACAGATACTGATCACGATCTGGAAAAAAAGTATAATTTAAGCTCGAATCATGCAACAGTTGAATAGTTGGTGTGGTTAACCGTTCACCATCATAATCAGATTGAGCATTAAGAAAAACTAGTCAAAACAAAGAATTACGTTGAAAAACATCGCAATTTGAAACTTGTGGTTATCGCAGACTTTAATGTGCCGCAATTTTTATAACCGAGTTGGTCATCCACCCCGATCACTAGACTACGCATTTCGCGAACTGTTCGAATACACCCCCTTGTATAATCATAGTGTCGCATATTTATGACAATAAAATTTGCAGCAGACATCTCTTCTAGACCTAGTCTTAACCTCGGAAGTCAGGTGTTCAGTATCACACTCGACCAACTCGTTTTAGACAACGACAGTAGAATTGTAGAGCAATCAAAACAAAATATAAAAGTTTATTACATTGTTTTAATGGAAACAATAGTGGATGTCGATGAACATAATATAAATTTCGTATTTCCTGGCAGATTATATCATCAATATGAAACATTTCAATTATTACAATGTCGTGAAACATGAATGCGAATAACCCCACTCCCTGATTTTCCGTCGCACTAGAAAATGTTTGATAAAGCGAAATTTGGCTTGGCTATTAACTTGGTCGCCAGAAAAGATTTGACCCGGAAAACTTTCGCGAAATGCGCAATCAAGTCAGAAATCTCATCCGAGGGGCATACATTTCCACCAGCTACAGCTGGCAGTAATAATGCAACGAAATCCTAAACTTTTTTATCGAATCCCTAACAACACTACAAAGTTTAACCCGGTGTTTTCCCGATCGTGGCAGATAACGGACTAACTGATTCTTTCCTGGAAACCTCTAACGCTCACGTCAGATTTTATTCACGTGTTTGCACTTCCAATGATGCACTACAACCATCGGAGTTGTTGGCACCATTTGTACTGGAGGCCATATAAGATATATGCATTAATTCTGAAATAGTGCAGTAGCACCTACGCAGGTTGAACAAGTTCCGGGAGCTGTCGGAATAACATCTGCAATCCAAACATTATGCGACAGTTAATTGGGCGAATCACTTTGTAATTTATTTAATCACTCTTTGATGAAGGGTGTTGTAACGACTGACTGGACAAGAAGAATCATAACACCCCTCTACAAAAGCGAAACTCGTTCTGACCAAGCAAATTACCGACCTCTTCAACTACTTGAAGTAATCTCAAAAGATATGCCGCGAATGGTGTGGGAAAAAATTGTTAGTCATTTCGATGTCTAAAAATGTTGTTCAGAGAGCATCATTGATTTCGCAAGTCTTGATCATAAAGTAGTCACAACAAAACCTCAGCGCTCTCATCATTTCAGCGATGTAGCGCCACTGGTTCTAGTCATATCTTGTTGTTGTTTAACAAAAATTCGCCGTATTCGCAGCCTTAGGATTGCCTAGAAGAATAATACTGCGCTTGTGGCTCTTTTTACTATCACCGGTATGTCCGTTTGTTTATCATGGGGTTATTTGGGCTTAGATTCGGGTATTGCACTAGGAAACCTTACGGAGCTATTAAGTATTTTAAAGTACCGTTTTAATATATATTTCTCACTGTTTAGTGTTAATTTCAGTAAACTTGGTTCAAAGAAACGTGAGAAGCTTGGGTGGCGAACCAAACGTGTAACAACTGCAGGTATGATGTTTTTCGAACCCATAATCGTAAGATGTTGCACCATTTTTCTAGGTCATGTCTCTGTCTGTTCTGTCTGTCTCTGGATTCCTGTGTTTTGGCACATAATATAATGTTGAAGAACGAATTTCGAAAATGGCGAGCAAATTTAAACTCAAACCTTGTCATTTAGTGCAAACCTCACTCCCTTGTAATTAAAGTTTGTTTGCGTTAATCAAACATGATATGCTTATACAAATTGCATTCAGTTCTTACTCTGCAATCGAATATTTTCTCTTACTTCGTTATGATTGAACAAGTAGTTTACTTCGGTTTTATCATATAGTCTTATTTTCTTACTAATCCAAAGGAGGCTCGCGTGATGTAGAACTTATATCTAGCAGCATATATAAATAGCACTGCACAACCCCGTTGACTATTCTGACAATGAGGAGACAGACGCTACTGTCGGCTACCGACGTAGATCACGATTCAACGTGCGACTAAAACTTTTCGACAGTGTACCGCCCATCGTTGGGAGCGATGAGTGAGAAATTGTTTGTTACGTTATTCGAAACGCTGCGTTGTGCATCCATGACAAAGGGAGGACCGCAAAAACCACAGCCCGGTACCCATTCTGTAGGCATAATTCCATATGCTCAAACGCAGCATGGATTCAACCAGGAAAAATATGAAATTCAAATTTCCTGAAATCTAAGGAACCAATAATCTTGAACAATACGGAGCAAACTATCTCTGCCAGACTACAGATGATTGACACTGTACTTCAATGATCGTAACTTACGCCGTTTGAAAGCACATCTGTTTTAACCGCATTAGCCTTTTGCGAAATTATATGCCAGGGATAATCCACCCGGGAAACTAAGACACTGTTATTCTGTGCCATTGTTTCTTTCACGTATCAAGATATACTCAGCATGGAACTGACAACCAAAATGAGTGTTCCAATGGAAATACGAAACATATAAAGAAGATTTAGGTTCAATTAATATGTAATCAGTGTTTGCCACTCTGATTGACTGCCTCAGATGAAGCGATCAAACGTATATAATCGAATAGACCGACGTTAACATTCCGAAAATCGTGAAAATTCGGGTTTCGGAATAAATTTGTGAGAAGGGTTTGAGTGAAATAATCCTCGGAAGTTTGAAATGATGGAAAACCTTAGTCGGTAATCCATATCAGAACAAAGGAAGTGACGAGCACAGTGAGGCAGTCACTTCCGGCATACCCCCACACGCTGCAGTAAAAAAAGTTTTTTTTATACATAGAATGTCATTAATCACTGATGAGCTATATTCTAAATTCTTTGTATTTGATTCTATTTAATATTCTTAAATTATTTTTTAATCAAACGTTTTATAATCTTGTATACACTTACTTAAAATTGCGAAAGAAAGTTAAACATATCTTATCACCGTGGCATATTGGAACTCCGATAACGCATTGCATTCATTTTACTTTGTTATGATTATGAGACATTAATTTCCGTATTCATCGTGTAGAAAGTATATCTCATTACTGTTAGTACTGTGTGTACAGTATCTGGTTCGATGAGATGTTTATGAAATATATATGCAATTTAGGTGCGTATCACCAACCAATGGTACATGTCAACGGATTGCATTTCACCATAATAATATATCGATTGTTGATTTTTGATCTGACTATCCACACATTATCAGTGCAAACAAATCATAACCGGCGGATAATTGTGCGTGATGGAAATGCGTGCAATATAACGCATAAGAATTTCGTATTAAGGAGCCGGAGTCCCGTTAGGCAGTCAGAAGATTTATTTGTGTTCGCCCTGCCAAATTCTGAGCCGGCATCGTTGTCTAAACGTATCAGCCTAGCTGTCCGATTGGTTCCGATGAAGCCATGGAGAGGGAGCAAATGCTGCGTGGGCAACAGCTAGATCTCCACTCTAAACTGTCCTGGCTACCATCTCAACACAATAAAGGAGAGTACACTCCATTACGCTTATGTTGATAATAACATGGAAATCAGCAGATACCGGTTAAGAGCATAGACTTGATTGGCGTAGAGCTCAGTGGCTGGGGCTGCTTTTTGACAGTGCGAGAGACATTTAGGTCAGGACGGCTACCGCTCACCTGAAGCTTTGCAGCCCCGAACAAATATGGTGTAGTCTCGCCACGGTATTGTATCCTTAATGAATTCATGCGGATTAAGTATCAACCGACAAGCAGACGTTTGTTTTTCGCACCAGCGAAACGAACTACTAAAAATCAAATGTCATTTATAAATTTTAAAACTAAAACGTCTGTTCTATGCTTCATGGATTTCATGACGTCGTCTGGGGCGTAAGAAAATCTGTTGTGATTAAAAATGAGCTAAAGAGACTGAATGTCAAATAGGCTGACTGCAAGAGACGCGATTACCATACATTGGTATACTTACAGAAAGAGTTTACACATTTTTGGAAAGGAAAGGGTTCCGTTGAGCATGGACTGCATGCAGTTGGGTTTTCCGTTCAAATGAACCTACTTAAAGAAACGGAACCGTTCAGCAGTGGGATTTGGACTCTAAATCTGGAGTGCATTACTAATACGATTACGTTGGACAACGTTTATGAACCGAGGATCTCTGCGACGACTGCTGAAAAAGACGCCTTTTATCATAAACTCGCAACAGTCCTCAAATTCGTTCCACAAAAAATTGTTTAGTGGTATTGGGTGATTTCAACGCTAAAGTTGGTGCAAATTTCGAGTCTTGGCAAAACCGATTCGGAAGGTTAGGTGTAGGTAAAACCAAAGAAAATGGACAATGCCTTTTCGATTTGTGCATACAGTTCAGTCTGTGTACGGGTAACACTTTCTTTCAAACAAAACCACAGCCACTGGTCTGTTAGTAACATCCTTCCTCTAAGCATTGCCATAAGTTCGATCTTATTCCTGTTGGGTGTACTAATATAGGAAGCGTACTTCTCACCAGGTCATATCAAAACGCGATTGAAACACGGAATATCTACTGGGAATCGATAAAAAGCTGCATATGGAGAGTCTCACTTTCCAATTTCGGTTCAAATATAGCTCGAATGAGCGACTGGTCGAAGCAAAAGCTTTTGAGATGACTGCTGTGTAAGAATACAAACGGTCAGCATTCTTGAGGTTCAGAGGTATGCCAACAAATAAAACATACAACTTTTAGTGCAGCTAGAAATAAGATCAAACTGACTGCAAGGCGATGTGCTCATGACCATTGGATAGGTATTAGACATACTATCTAAAAAGCTGTGGATATTGGAAATTTTCACGGTATGTATGATAGCATTAGAAGAGCCATTGCTCCAAACATACTTAAAACGGCTCCCATTAATTCTGTATCTGATGACCCGATTTTGGACAAAACGTAGCAGGTGGAAAGATGGGTGGAGCACTCCTCTCTCTAATCTAATGTCGGTACGGTTTTACTGCATGTAGTTGCAAACGTCTAGCGGTTGCAGACTATTAAATATCTACATACCGCCCTACTCTCGATTCCTTTAATAGGGCAATCGACCGATCAGCGAATGGGAAGGACATTTATGGAACCTGAGCTTGAATCAGTTCAACATTTCACATACCTTGGATCAAATGTTGCGGGTAACCTCTCGTTAGACACTGATATTGATGAGCGGATTGGCAGAGCAGTTATCATTCTTTGCTGATTGAACTCTAGTGTTTGGAAGTACCGCAAGCTCAATGTAAAAATGAAGGTGGCATACAACACTTGCGTACTAAATGATTTACTATATGGCAGTGGAACCTGGACCACTTAGGCAAGACACGGACAGAAGCTGAATGCTGTCCATCTACGAAGCATCCGTCGTATCTTGAACATATATTTGATGAACAGAGTGACTAATGCTGAGGTGCTTTCAAAAGATGGTCTACAGAGCATGTTCACTCTATTGCGAAAGAGCCGCCTGTGGTGGTTTGTTCATGTCTACAGATTGGAAAATTGTCCTATTCAGAAAGATCTACTTTATGGTCAGTTACAATTAGGAAGTCGAACATGAGGCAGATCGCACTTGTGGTACAAAGACGTTTGCATAGGGGATATGAAAGATCTTGGCTTTAAAACGGCCAGTCGGGAAAACTTGCTCGTGACCGCTCACATTGGAGGCATAGTTAAATCATCGTCTGCGAGGCGGAAAGGAGCAGATATAGTTCTTGGCTGCTGAATGCAGATGACGCAGCCAGCGTGCAACTGATTTAATACAACCAAGTTCTGATTCTCGTTGCCAGCGCTGCGGGAGAGATTGTTTCTCCCGAATCGGACTTTTTTGTCATTCCAGAACCTGTACAACACAAACATTCATGCGATTCAGATATACATTCATGGTCGACATCGGCCGAAGGAGACGAACAACAGCAATAACGCAAAAAAGGCTGGATATTAACGCAGAGGGAATTCAACCCAGACTTTCTAATACTAAACTGAGCTCTGGTAATTTTATATTTTACAGTTAAATTTATGTTATGATATTTTAAAATATAATTGTTTTGTCGTGCTCAGATCACCACCACTTACATATCACAAGTAGTTTCCAGCTGTTTGCCGTCATGGGGATGCAACCATAAGATTATTTTCAGTGAAGCTTGAAACAAACATAATAAGATAACTACACGTTCAGAGACATCAATATTTTAGATTAAAAGACAACTAACTGTGTTGTATACTACAATTCGCATTGCACCATCTGTCTACACAAATACTAGTTGGATACGCATAGCTGATGAGAGGCAAAAACCTCGAAACCGGTTCTGTGTTTCCGGTTAGATTTAGGCGTTTCGGAATGGTATTCTACTTCAAACTATACTGCGGTTGTAATAACCCTCGCGGCAATACGCCGTTTGATCAGTTGGGGCTTATTTAGTCCCTTCAGCTACTTATAAAGTAGCGAGTAGACGAGAACTTCAATTCGCATTGCACCATCCGCCTACACAAATACTAGTTCGAACCGCGAAGAGTCCAGCGGATACGCATAGCTGATGAGAGGCAAAAACCTCGAAACCGGTCCTGTGCTTCCGGTGAGATTTAAGCGTTTCGGAATGGTATTCTACTTCAAACTATACTGCGGTTGTAATAACCCTCGCGGCAATACGCCGTTTGATCAGTTGGGGCTTATTTAGTCCCTTCAGCTACTTATAAAGTAGCGAGTAGACGAGAACTTCAATTCGCATTGCACCATCCGCCTACACAAATACTAGTTCGAACCGCGAAGAGTCCAGCGGATACGCATAGCTGATGAGAGGCAAAAACCTCGAAACCGGTCCTGTGCTTCCGGTGAGATTTAAGCGTTTCGGAATGGTATTCTACTTCAAACGTATTCAAATTCTACTGTTGTTTCTTCGTACACATTGATGATCCATTATTATTTTCAAACTGCTTTGTTGATCAGAACAAAATGTATGATCGAACGGACCCCTGGTGGAATGTCATACACAGTCAGTCGAAGAGGTTCGTCTAAAATCAGAATTAAAACTTTCGTGAACAAATTTATGCAACTCTTAAATATGGTTAGTGCAACAACAAATACGTTATAACGCAAAGTAATTCGAGTGCTTGGATAGAAATTCCGTTGTTATTCTGCATTTGAACACCGTGGTGTTCATTTAAAACGCTTATTTAGAAGTTGCATACAAGATTGTCATTGCTGAGCTTGGTGTCACTGTCCCATGCTTACTTTCTCATCTGGATAAAGGCAAACAGCCAAAATCGAGGAGCATTGCGTTAGTGATGCTAATGTGAGCACCACAATATATCGGTCGGTAATAAGCGATTTGATTGCTTAAACTAGAATCACTATGGTTCTGTATTTTGACGTCGTGGTGATTATTCGGAACCATATTTACTAGTGGCACTAAAGTCAATCTTTCTTTACTAATTTTCCGCTATCTCAATGCTCGCCAAGCGTAATCCGACTGTCTTTATATGATGCCAGCAACTGACAGAAACTGATTAAACATTCTTTCTACTATGCTGTAGCCAATAACATACTTTGGTCGAAGTGCGTCATTGATCGTTTCTGACAAAATGATGATATACTCGAATTTAAAATCGTTCATTCAAGTAGTTACTACAATAATGTTTAATATTATTGATTTTGTATAACACGAAATACATACGAATATCATATGGATTTTGTTTTCGTCAAAACGACATTACAAAATCAAGGTATTGTTGTTATCGATGGAAATCTTACTAGAAATATGTTATCAGATCGTGGACTGAAGACAGTAGAGAAAACATGGGCTAGAACTTTGGCAGATTACGTTGCTGTGGTTGTTGTTCCATCATGTTTCATTAGAGCAGAAACTCCTAGTTTCACCTTTGACCGGTTATTTATGACCTGGTCGAGAATTTTGGCGTTTGATTCCATTTTCTTGAGGATATGATTTTGATAATTCAGTTTGTCATCAACAACAAGTTAGTTTACCTTATTCCTCAGAAAACGGAATGTCTTCCAACTCTCAAGTCCTATCATGTTGATGTGCCCGCCATGCAACATTTCGCAAGATCAACCATTTTCGTGTTCGGCTCGTCAGCTTAAATATATATATCCATATTTTTCACCTATGGAACGAGATGAAAGTGCATCTAAACGGCAAATTTAGGTTCGGTTATCATCAAATGCCACTGATCGTGCACGCTGTCGGACTTAAGGCCAGGGTCTGTTACGTTTGTGAGAGTAAATTTAACTTGTGGAAAGTCATTTTTTAGAATCACATTGTCGATGTTACTTTTTCCGATTGCCTGTCAAATATATTCAAGCGTAATAACTAAGTGGCCAATGAGTCCTATTTGAGCTTCATAAGTGAAACTTTCAATCGTATTCTCTTCATTTATCAGTATTAGTTCTAAGATAGACGACGTATCAGTACCACGAAATCAGGTAATGTTAAAATATGGTTGTGGAGTTGAATTTCTTTTAGTCACATTTAAAATAAAGCATTTACGGATTTTTTGGATAAACTGAATTTTCCTTAAAGTTCGGCAGATTAAAGTCTCCGATCAGTAGATGTCTGCCGCCGTATCTGGTAGCCGCTAATCGTATATTTGCGAGTAATGCTGATCTGTAGGCTGCGTCGACTCAGTGCGAACGATAAATCACACCCACTATGCATTTGCTCTTGCTGTTACATTCAGCGAACTCCTTTATGTGTTTTGCAGTTGTGAACCGTCATCAGTGATCTGTTGACAGTGTAGTCTCCTAATGTGGTAAAGCGCAACACCACCTCCTCGAGTGAGGTGATCGCGACGACGAAGAGCCATACCTTAAATGGCAACTTCATTGTCTGTTAAAATTGTCTCAGTTACAGCAATCACGCCTTGCGAGTATGTGGTACTTAGTTCAGTCAATTCGTGTAGTTTGTTTGCCAAGCATTGGGCATTTGTATACAAAAATTTTGGCAGTCAATGTTGACAGCAAAGACAGTTTATTAAAGCAGGTAATTTCAGTACGTGTCAAAGATGGTGGGTAAATTACATCACCGACTCCGTTAGAGTCGGTCGACATCCGTTTTTTCTGGAGCAGGATTCCCGGCATCACTGTGATCATTAACAACAGGTCCGAGAACTTCCACGATAAAGTCGGTTTTCGGGTATTTAATGATAAATTTTATATCTCGTGGAACTTTGTATCTATGTTGGTTCTAATTGTTAAGCACGGTGTTGACCATAGTGTTGGTCCGAAGTGCCAGTTTAATGGGTCGTGGACCTTTACCTTCGTAATTAGATGACTTCGGGATTCGGAACGTATCGATAACCGCTACATTAATAGTTTGGATAGCATTACTGATAAATCTCCACTGTTGTAGGTCGTGGTTGGATTTACACTTTGTATCTGAGCCGATTGCATTTTCTGAGACATTTGAGAGAAAAAAGTGTGCGCTTGTTGCGATCGTTTGTTTTATTTTGGTTAACTTTCGGTGGCGATTTTGCCCGATCTCACCTGGGAACATCAACAAATACACGAGATGTATTTTCCATGTCGTCTCGTTGCAAGTATGTCGACTGAGATACATCTTCTAAATCCTTATCATTTTGCATTACTACTTTGAGCAACCTTGAGCTTATCTTGGTTTAGCGCTATGGAAGGAAGACTCAAGCGAATCAACGAAACCGGGAAAATCGCTTTAAGATTCATGAAAGTGCACAGTTTCCACCGTTCAGCCAAATAATTCTTGTGTCTATTCGACAATAACGTCTAATCGACTCTGGGACATTGGTGCAGATAACACTAAGAGAGGCGAGGTTTTGTCATTGAACAGTTTATCGGCGATAATTCGTGAAACACAGAAGATAGAACACGAAATAAGGTATCGAAACATGTTGCTCAATGTACTCTTTGTAAGGATTGCAAAATCAGCAGGATAGCTGGATTTATGCGTAGATAATGGGTACCTGGCTGTTGTTTTTGTGGTCCTCTCTTTATCATGGATTCACAACGCAACGTTTCGAATTACATAGCGTGCAATTACTCTAGCGGCGCTCACAACGACGGACGGTACGTTGTCGATACTTTTTAGTTGCACGTTGAATCGTGATCTACGTCAGCAGCCGATAGAAGCGTCTTCCTGCTCATTGTCGTATTAATCAACGAAGTTGCTCAATGCTATGTATAGATGCTGCAGGATATGATCTCAACATCACGCGATCCTCCTTTGTATTCCTAAGAAAATGATACTATATGGTGAAACCGAAGTAGACTAATTGTTCAATCACAAGGAAGTAAGAGACAATATTCGATTGCAGAGTCAGGACCGAATGAAATTCGTATAAAAAATTATGCTTCATTAACGCGAAGAAACTTTAATTATAAGCAAGTGAGTTTTGCTAGATATAAGTTCTACATCACGCGAGCCTCCTTTAGATTAGTAAGAAAATAAGACTATATGATAAAACCGAAGTAAACTACTTGTTCAATCATAACAAAGTAAGAGAAAATATTCGATTGCAGGGTAAGGAACGAATGTAATTTGTATAAGCATATCATGTTTGATTACCGCAAACAAACTTTAATTACAAGGGAGTGAGTTTTGCACTAAATAACAAGGTTTGAGTTTGAGTTTGCTCGCCATTTTGCGGCATTCGTCCTTCAACATTATATTATGTGCCAAAACACAGGAATCCAGAGACAGACAGAAAGAACAGAGACATGACCTAGAAAAATGGTGCAACATCGTACGATGGTGGGTTCGAAAAACATCAGACCTACAGTTGTTACACGTTTGGTTCGCCACCCAAGCTTTTCACATTTGTTTGAACCAAGTTTACTGAAATTAACACAGAACAGTGAGAAATATATGAAAACGGTCCTATGAAATACTTTATTGCTACGTAAGTTTTCCTAGTGCAATACACGAATCATATCCAAATTAAACTGGTGATAAAGAAATGGACGTCTCAATGTTCGTAAAAAGAGCAACGAGCGCAGTATAATTCATTTAGGCAATTCATACGCTGATAATTCGGCGGGAGGTTGATAAACAACAAAAAAACGTGACTTAAAACTGTGGTTCCACATCGCAGAAATGATAGCAGCGCAGGAGTTTGTTGTCGTGAGTAATTCGGGATACGGCGGTCATTCAATTAGAATGGTAATGTACCACCTCCATCGAAATTAACTTTTCCGAAATGAGCTTTGACAGTCTTTATTAGATTGATCTGAAGATTACATAGGGATTTTATCCTATTTGACGCCAGAATAATCCCAATAAATGTGCAATCAAGCCGTTGAAAGAATTAAAAAAGAAAATTAGAAGAAGGTTAAACAACTACAAAGGTCCGGCTGCTCGTGAGTGAAGACCCTCAAATCTTGAACTGTATTAGAGCTGATTGACAACAGTGTGCTCTTGCCTAAGCAATTTCTTGTAAAATGCCAGGCCACAGCTTCACAGTCCACATACCACATACACATGTATTCTGCTACCATAACTTTCGGAAACTTTTCCTCAATATACCAACAAGCATATGAAACGATTAAGCTTACGTCACTTGACAATTTGAATGAGATAGCTTTGAGATCACTAAATATAACAATCACAAGTTTGCAAAATAGATAAAAGATTTGGTTAACACCAATAACACCGGGTTCTTGCTGATGGTATTCATCAGATAAAGACAGTACGATGAGGTTACGTATGTCTTGAAACGAAGTGAAAATTGTCAACATGATTTGCCTTTGTATGATGATGCTGTATACGTTTGCAACAAAAAACTGTTCAATTACGTGTGATAAAATACATGAAAATCGGATTAAACCCATGATCATGAAACAAAAAGCTCATTTTCATGCACATTTGGTGAAGTTCCTCAAATAATTATAAGATTGTGTCAACTGTTGTTAGGATGTATATTGCGCATTTAATATAATGTACACTTCATGCAGTTGAAGATAAACAACTTATCTCCATCAAATTTTGAAGGGAACAGTTCTAAAGGATCAACAGTGCACAATTCTTGCGCAACCCTCAGAATAAACACGAGTTGCCGAACGATTATTCACAGCACTTTGCTCAACAACACGATGTTTTACAATATAGTGACGATCTAAAGATCAGGCTGCGCAGCCGGAATGTTGATTGGTTTCCGCAAGATGTAGATCTGGCTTATTAGGCTTCTGAGCAATTATTCATTGAAAAATTACGATTTTAAGATGGCGATTTTTTTCATTAATTGATCCCTGCTCTCATTCGCAAAGCTTCTGAGATTTTGGTGTATCTGGGTTACAGGTTGAAGGGTAGTGAACTTCGACTCCTGCGTGATCTCTCTCAAGGTGATTAGGTGAAAATGCGAACAGTTACTCAGGAGCCTGGCGAGAGCAGAGCCGCAGGTGAAACTAACTTGCGCATTGTGGATTTCCGGGTTGTAAGAAAGAGGCCAATAGTTCATTATCAACGTCTAACGATATCCATTCCGAGGGATCTGGATCTGTGAAAGTGATATATTCTAATGCGAAAAAATTGGAAAACAAACTATATGAACAATTTGATCGGAATAGTCAGGACCCTCCATCGATCGTTGTGGTGACGGAAACCTGGCTCTCATCTGAGCAGGATGATACCCAGCTAACCCTACCTGGATATAGACTCTTTCTCTCAGATCGAAAAAACGCGAGAATCGGTGGTGGAGTTGCCTTGTACTTCCAACAACATATTTTCTTCGCAGTGTTGGCTCGCTCCCAGCAAACTACCGGTATGTGTGAGAGTTTATGGTGCCGTATAAAGACTGCAGCTTCATTTGCCAAAATAGGTAGCGTTTATGATTCTCCCAAAACTCAGGCAGATATTCTGATATCACAGATTTGCCAACATGGTAGATCCTCAAACTGCTTGATTATTTGCAATTTTAATGCTTCTAGTAGTGATTGTACTTGCATATAGGAAGGGTCTGGGTCATTCGAGCATGATATGTTGCACGTTGTGGTTGATGTGGGCCTCGTGCAGCAAGTGTTCTAACCGACCAAAAAGGCCCTACTAGGTGCGAGTTCAGTTTGTACTTGGCATTGACTACAACGCAGTCCCATATTAATCAGCTTTGGACTGAAGTTCCATTAGGCTGTAGAGATCATGTCATCTAACGTTCTGGCTGGATACAAGATCCGATTCCCAGAAGGACTTTTTGCAAGGCAGACGCGTGTAGGTTGAGGGATGTTGCTTCATCTCCTGATTGTTCTATCGATCGTGTGCTCCTGGAAATCCTGAATTGGGGTTCTTTATAATAATATTTTCTGACTTTGTTAGAATTGTAATGATTCATATTGATGATGGGATCTGTCAGAGTTGTGCAATGCGAGTCCGCATTACTGAAATTTATAATATGTTCATCGAAACCCACCATTGTTTCCATCAAAACAATGTAATATAACAAAAGATTCATTTGCATGCTTTTCCGTCATTCACACCCCACGACCGGTTTGGTGCTGTTTGCACACATCAGGTAGGGACAGTAAGATCAGGATCCGCATGCGCTTGAAACAGTGAAGGAATGGTAAACAAGGAGCGCTTGTATGCCACTGTTGGATAAGGCTCGTACGACCAACCTGTTCAAAGCATGTGTCGAAACACATGTTAAATGGGGTTAAACCCATAACCATGAAACAAAAGATTCATTTGCATGCTTTTCCGTCATTCACACCCCACGACCGGTTTCGTGCTGTTTGCACTCATCAGGTAGGGACAGTAAGATCAGGATCCGCATGCGCTTGAAACAGTGGAGGAATGGTAAACAAGAAGCGCTTGTATGCCACTGTTGGATAAGGCTCGTACGACGAACCTGTTCAAAGCATGTGTCGAAACACATGTTAAATGGGGTTAAACCCATAACCATGAAACAAAATATTCATTTGCATGCTTTTCCGTCATTCACACCCCACGACCGGTTTCGTGCTGTTTGCACTCATCAGGTAGGGACAGTAAGATCAGGATCCGCATGCGCTTGAAACAGTGGAGGAATGGTAAACAAGGAGCGCTTGTATGCCACTGTTGGATAAGGCTCGTACGACGAACCTGTTCAAAGCATGTGTCGAAACACATGTTAAATGGGGTTAAACCCATAACCATGAAACAAAAGATTCATTTGCATGCTTTTCCGTCATTCACACCCCACGACCGGTTTCGTGCTGTTTGCACTCATCAGGTAGGGACAGTAAGATCAGGATCCGCATGCGCTTGTAACACAACCTTTTATTTTTTATGAGTGCTCCACCATTCTACTGGCTTTGCATACGTATTAAAAGAGCAAAACGAGGTGTTCGCTTCCACCCAGCGGATTGTGATACTGAACAACATCTGACTTTAGTGTTTAAGACTAGGTCTAAAACAGATGTCCGTAACAAATTTCGTTTTCATGTATATTCGAAAACATGATTAAACAAGGGAATGTAATAGAACAGTTCGCGAAATGCGTAGTCTAGTGATCAGGGTGGATGATCTAATCGTTTATATAGTTGCGGCAAATTAATTCTCCCATAACCAATAATTGCGAATCGCTCCAACTAATGCATTGCTTTCAATAGTTTTCCTTCATGCGAATGCTGATTCGAGCTTAAAGTTACACCATATACTGTCTCCCAGATCAAGATCAGTGTCTGTAACTACTTACTGTATTAACGTTAATCGAAGTAAACGGCTACCTCGCCAACTATTCTTAGGCGGTCTCTCAAAATGTTTGTCATGATAGGAATAGAGAGCTCGCTTTCGCTCACCTGAGGTCTGAACCATGTATCAGTTATTGCTATGATGTCGAGTTAGTGCTGATTGCAGTTATTGTTCTTTGTAGCTAAATTGTCTACCAGACATTGTGCGGTACTAAATAGACAATTGATTGTGGTTTTCGTATGAAGTGATGGAGATTGAAGATCCAGTATATACAGGACCCTTCGTGATTCGGATATTGATTTTGTGTGGATTGCAACAGTGTATCTAAGTGGAGAGTCATCTGATTCTAGAAGCCGATATTCATTAGTCGGTTTCGGATTAAAATGCATGGAATTAATTATTCTGACATCCTTCGAGAGATTCCTATGATTTGCACTCCATTTGGCGCTCAATGGTTCCATCACACCTCTCGTTGAAAATGATATTTAAAGAGGTTTTGGCCCGTCACCTTTATATTTTGTTGACCGAGGTATTCTAAACGTGTTCACCACGACTGACTCATGAGCTCCGATGCTCTTGGCAACTTACCGCCAATGTTTTAAATCGTCGTGCGTTATTTACCAAACTATATGCATTGTTTCGTAAACTCAGATTTTGTGGGTTTTATACACTGAGATGCGTGAAGTAGTTCAAGCGTCTCATAGACCTATCTTACTGTGGTTATTTATCTTTTGGTTGCGTTCAGTAAGTAGATGGATTATAGGCTGATTTCATAATTCAGATTTTAATAATTTCGTGTAAAACTTATTGAAGACTACTCAAATCTATTTGAAAGTCGCGTGTTTCTAGTATATTGACTGTGTTATTTTTATTCCAACACAGTTAATCACACATCCAAAATACGGCTGTTTCATCCAGTCGGCATTATGCATAACGAGCCTTCGAAAAAATTAGTTTAACAT
This sequence comes from Atriophallophorus winterbourni, assembly GCA_013407085.1. NCBI lineage: Eukaryota > Metazoa > Platyhelminthes > Trematoda > Plagiorchiida > Microphallidae > Atriophallophorus > Atriophallophorus winterbourni. Next base: position 57,470 of record JACCGJ010003085.1, read on the forward strand.
TGTGTGCTGACTGCTGATGGCCTCATTCGATCGAAGTCGTCCATATTTGTCTTCATGACACTCCACTGTGAATAAAATGACGAACAATTCGATTGAGGAGAAACCTTATCTTCTCAGCGCAGACCGCTGGAGCATCAAGTAATTTATGCGCGAACGAAAGAAAGATGAACTTTGAAGCCACATTTTAACAAGGTTGGTAGGACCTGCTGTTCAAATAAACATACGGATACACAATATCATTCCGGACAAAGTTGATGTTTATATAATCAATTAGGTATACAAGAGATGCACGTCCAATATGGCTTATTAGTTGCCTCATTGTTCGTTTAATTGACCTGTGATTAAGTATGCACATAGATAAATGTAACGATTCTTTCGTTGTTGTTGTTGTTGGCCTTTTCAGTCGATGTCGACCAAGTATGAACATCAAAATCACGTGAATTTTCATGCTCTGCAGCCTTTGGAATGACCAAACAGTCTGATTCGGGAGGAAAAATCTCTCACGCAGAGCTGACAACGAAAGACAGAACTCGGTTTTATTGCATCAGTTGCACGCCGACGGCGTAATCTTTTTCAGCAGCCAAGAGGTGTAATTGCTTTTTTCCAGCTTGCGGACGACGCGTTAAACAATGCCTCTTATAGGAGCGGTCAATCTCAAGTTTTTTCCCAACTCACCGAGTCGATGACAAGAGCGTTCATATCTCTTTTGCCAACGTATTTGTACCGCAAGTGCGGTCTGCTCAATGGTTAACTTCCTGATTGCAAATCACCATAGAGTAAATCTTTCGGAATGTGACCATTTTCCATTCTGTTGACATGACGAAGCCAGCGCAGGCGGCTCTGTAGCAATAGGGTGAACATGCTCTGTAGGTCAGCTTTGCAAAGCACTTCAGCGTTAGTCACTTTGTTCATTAACGATATATCCAAGATACGACGTATGCTTAGTAGATGTAAAGCATTCACGTGCCGTTCGTGTCTTGCGTGGGTGGTCCAGGTTTCACTGCCCTACAGGAAAGCATTTAGTAAGCACGCGCTTTATACCATCATCGTTGTCTTAACAGTCAGCTTGCGGTTACCCCGAACAGGAGAGTTCGAACGGGAAAGAATTAAAGCTGCTCTACAAATCCACTTATCAATCTCCGCAATGTTTGAAACAAGGTATGTGAATTGATGTACTGGTTCAAGCTGGCAGTTTCCAACAGTTATGGTGGGAGGCGATAAAGTCCATTTACTAAGTACCTTTGTCTTGCTAATGCTGATTGTTAGCCCAAATTCTTTGCATGACGACGAAATACAGTTCATTTGTGATTGGAGGTGCTCTTGAGAGTGAGCAATGAAGGCTGCATCGTTGGCAAACAGCAGGTCACGAATGAACACATTTCGTGCCTTGGTTTGTGCTCTCAACCAGTTTAGGTTGAAAAGCTTGCCATCAATCCACATGCGTAGGTTAATACCTTCTATCCTCGTCCTGAAAGCGTGCTTCAGAAGCAGATCAATGTAAATGCCAAACAGCGTTTGAGCAACAAAACACCCTAGTTTGACGCGTCTGAGCTGAAACCGTTAAAATTGACTGAGCCCTTCATGCCTGAGTAAAACGAAATAACGAGCTTGATCAGTCACGGGGGGCAGCCTATCAAATAAAGCATTTTAGAAAGATTCTGCATGCTGACGTAGTTGAATGCCTTCGTTAAATCAATAGAAACAGCGTATAATGGTATACGCTGTTCCCAACACTTTTCTTGAAGTTGTCTCAGGGAGAAGATCAAGTCAACTGTTGATCTTTCCTTGCGTACTCCACGTTGAGATTCGGAGTTAATTCTGTCAGCTAAATCTTGCAGCCGGATCTGTAAGACTTTAGCAAAGAATTTGATTACAACATTCAGAAGTGAGATTCCACTGTAATTGTTGCAGTCGCCTCAATCTCCTTTATTCTCAAATATCGTAATGTTCTTTGTGTCTCGCATATCTTGTGCGGCACACCCCTCCTGTCACCATTGATGAAGCAAATGGTGAAGCGGTCGTAATAATGCTGCTCTACAGCATTTGATGAGGCCAGGGGCCTTTCCATCCGCTAAGCGGTCGATTGCCCTATTGAGCTCATCAAGATTAGGAGAGCATCTAGATATTCAATAGTCAGCAACCGCTTGACATTTTCAAATACATGTGGCAAAACCGTACTGTCCCTAGAGTAGAGAATGGAGAAGAGCTCTGCCCATCTTTCCATCTGTTAAGTTTTGTCCACAATCGGGTCACCAGATGCAGACTTAATTAGATCCGTTTTAAGTTTGCTTGGACCAACGGCTCTCTCTACCCAGCTGTTTCTCCTCGTCTGGATTCGGTGAATACTTTTCCATTCTAACCGTATCTATGATCCAATAATATATCATAATTGTCTCATCATCAAAAATCCTTGATATTTCATAGCTAGGTTATATCATGTATAATTTACAATCAAGTGAATCTTTAATGAAGTTTATGTGTGAAATGTCAAGAAACGATTAGGCCTTGACAGCATGGCTAAATAAAGATAACTTAATTCAGAATCGAATATATCAGAGATATTCTAAGCTTGTGATTGAACTCGAAAACACGCCATTCGCCGAGCGACTGACACGAATGAAGGTGAGGACACTTGCACAAAGAACAATCGAGGTGATCTCATCCTCGCATGCAAAATAATAAAAACTGATTCCCACCCCCAGGATTTATTATTGCACATTCGATTTTCTAGCAACAGCTGATGGGTTCAATTTGAAAATACTACATTCCAAACGGAAACGCGGCATGCATTTTTATTAGGTGCGCGTTGCGTAGTTTAAAATTCCCTACCTGCAGATTTTGTAAGCTTAAACAGTTCACCTATATTCAAAACGAATCTTGACAATAGAATATATCGCGAAAAGAATACAGGTCAACATTACGTAGAATCACATTTGAAAATCGAACATGCCACTTAAATATAAAGATTTTCTTAGTACAACTTTGCATTCAGCACTGAAAGATTCTATTCCCACCAGCAGGTTAATTACGCTTCAAAACAATTCCTTGTGTAACATTGTATCGTATCAGATACGTAAAACTGTAATATTCAACATGCTGCATGCGCATCACTTGCGCTGTTGAAGCTGTAACAACATTGTTTTACGGTACATAACAATTGACCTTGATTTACACTCCCCGTTGATTCGTTTTCCGTGATTGCTTCTCTTTGCCTTTGTGCACCTTTCGGCTACCGCGATTAATCTTCCATCGCCTGTGTCTTTTCTTCAGCATCCTTGGGGACATTAATGTAGTGGTCAATCTACTACAAATGGTTGAGCCCGACGTGATACAGCAATCATTCTTGTATAACAAATTGGTGATCGCGACATACGCGCATCCTTCGTCTATCTTATCCCGTTCGTCATTTTTCAGCTTTATATCGGAGTTTTCATAGGTAATTTTTTTACCTAGTGAAATCGTGCTTTCCGCAATATATGCTCTTGTTTATCATGAGTGATTCTAAACGCGTTATTATAGCCTCGACGGTCATCAAAATTCCCAGTTTTATCTCACAGGACCCTGGGTATTGGTTCCATTTTTAAGAAACTGAATTAATTTTTTTAAAAACATAATTGAAGACTCCAACATGTATTCACATTTAACGCAGAAACTCCCCGCGGATGTGTTGTTACATGTACGCGACGCAGTCATAGCTGCACCCATATGTGACCGATACAGTATTGTCAAGCAGGCAGTTATTCACCGCACTGTCCAGTCTGAACGATCTAGTCTACAGCAGCTGATCGACAACTGAGAAATTTCTAACAAAAAAGCCATCTACCATAATAATAGAGATGCGCCGCCTGCTCGGGTCATCGCATATGGACGAGTCCTTACTAAAGAAACTATGTCTCCACCGTTCACCTGAGTGCTTCAACCCATTTTGCTTGTTGCAAAAAGCACCCCGGTATTTGAGCTCGCGGAAACGGCAGACAACATCGCTGAATGTATCCGTTCCTATCCAGATAGCCATATTCCAACGTTAACCGCAGGACGATTTCACACAAAGATTAATACAGCGGAAGTCAGCAATATGGATCTACTGTCTGTGGTAGCAACTTTACGCAATGAGTTGCGAAACCTCACACTCAACAGTAAGTCACAATCACATAACCTGTCCCGCCAACGCTCTAGTAGTCACACCAGGTCACCCGTTTGCTGGATCCATCTGAAGTATCTCGTTAATGCAGGGCGTTGCATTGAACTTTGTGCCTATCACACATCACTAGCGAAAAACTCGAGACATCACCTAACGACTACTACTGTCTTCGTCCCGAAGAGATTAAGTCGTCTTTTCAACATCAAGGATAAGTCCACCGAAAGCCAGTAGGGACGTTCGCACATGCGCTAAAGCGTGCGGCTGTCGTCAACGCACGAAAATCCACCCAAAAAACCAGAAAAACATTAGGAGCATTTCTCAAACCGGATAAGCGTTTCTTTTACATCCACGTAGAATTCATTGGCCCATTACCACCTTTAATTGGCTATATATACATCCTCACCTGCATAGACCGTTTGACCCGTTGACCGAGTACGGTCCGCTACTAAACGGCTCTTACGAGACAGTGTTAATTGCCTTCTTCGAACGGCGGGTAGCACATTTCGGTGGTCCGAGTAACGTTACATCGGACCTTAGTTTTTTAATTCGATAGCGCCTCCAGTAAACTGTTGTCTACCCTTGTTTGCCATCATCACCAAACAACTGCCTACCACCCTGCTGCGAATGGTATGGTGAAAATGTAGCACAGGCAGCTCAAAGCCGCGTAAATGACACACGGAGGTACTAACTGGCACGACGTACTACAGGTTGTCCTCCTAGGTTCAACAACAACCTTCAAAACCCTTTTGCAATCCACTGCCGCTGAGTTGACATTCGGTTGTACCATCGCATTACCTAGTGATTATGCTTCCCCGGCTAGGCAATCATCATTTGCTAAGAAGATTACGTGGCGCGCTTGCAACCCCGGCGACTACAAGCCAGAGAGTCACACACGCCGAAGGAGTTGGCATATTGGCAGTATGTGTTTCTCCGAAACGACATGGTGAAGCAACCTCTACAACCTCTTTATGCTGGACCATTCAATATAATTCGGTGGTCCCAAAAACAGTTGTGATTCACCGAGCCTGTTGACACGAAATTTTCCCGATTGACAGAGTCAAACCGGCGTTTATGTACAATACGGTTGACTCAGCTAATCCGCCAGACACAACCCCAGCACCTCCGGTGATAACCCCTACCTTCATTCGAAACCTACATTCTACTATCTTAACGCATACTGACACAACATTTCGGCGAGCGAAACGGCAACCCGTAAGTTTCTCCGATTTTGTAGTAAATTTTTAACGTGTTGTTATCACTTGATATATGCCCGTACTTATTTTACGTACCTCATCACCATAACTCGGTCGTGGCCTTAAACCCATGCACTATAGAGTTCTTGATGTTCTCACTTCTAAGGTACACATGCAACTCCAGCTAAGAAAACCGTGGCGCGCGTCACTGAAGATCACCGACGCTTGTGGCCATCCGACCCGATAGCCCCAACCATGATCACCACGCCCAACACGAAACCTATCATACAAGGTCCTTACCATCCCGACTACAAGCCACTTAGCTTTCTCCAGGCGAGGCCGTTCGTCATCAACCCTGGGTGTGCAGGAACATCTCAGCACGGATTATGTTTTCAGGGCTTCTGGTTCTTTGTTGTCAAGACTACAGATGTGCCTACATCTGCTCCTACTGGGTTCATACTGAGACCAGGACAGACTGGGGTTTTCTGCTGACTGCATGTTCATCCCATGTGATTCGGCTCCGGCAGCACGTTCACTGCACGTGAAACGTGACTCGGCTTAGCACTTACCGGTTTTTCGTGTATCTTATTGTGGTCACCATCGACAATTGACCCATGCGGATCAAGTGCCTTGGCTGACTTCGAAGCGACTGGTTGCTGAGAGACTATGTTCAAGCCTGCAACGCGCTAACGCCGCGTGATCAGTTCAATTGTCAATTCCTGATAAGAAGTCACCTCTGACCAGAGTTCTTGTAAGGTACCGTTCAACAACATTGTTTTACTGTACATAACAATTGACCTTGATACATACTCCCGTTGATTCGGGTTCCGTGATTGCTTCCCTGGACCTTCGTGCACCTTTTGGCTACCGCGATTAACCTTCCATCTCCTGTGCTTTTTCTCCAACATTCTTGGGGATATTATTTTAGTCGTCTGTCTACTACGAAGCTACTAGTGATAAACTTTGAATCACCAACGTTCTCAAGGATGAAGATGCACGGTTTTATTTCCATAAAATTTAGCGATCGGTACTCAGGTGTTTGCGCTCATCAATAGCATCACTGTCCGTGCTTCATTTAGCTTTTTTTCAAACTCTCGAACTGTGTTGAAGCGGATATCGCGTTATCATGTTTATATTTTGTTTGAAACCAAAAAGATTAGCGTATTTGCGCCAACGTTAACACAAATACTTAATTAAAGAGAAATATTCAACAATCTAGCGTCACCATTTCTAATAATTTGACCTAAACTCAGCATCCTAATTCTAAACTTAACAGACTCACCTATCACGCATTTGGTCTTCCCTCTCATGAGATTATGTCTAACACCGTCATTTGAATCTCAAATAATCATTGATACAGTGCTTCTGCACGTATTCATGTACCCCATTTACAATACCTTGTAAGAATAAGACGTTCCATTAGAATATTTTCTTACGCAATTGCAATTTGTTAGGAACGAATCTCAATAATTAAATGCTGAAGATAATTCATTCATAAACATAACGCATTCAACTCTGCTAATGCTGTTTTTTTAACAAGACTACTCAAAACCCGAGCTACACAAGCCAAAATATTAATAAAACGGATATTTAAATATAAACCACATTTGCATGCATCACCATCACACAAAACACTCCACGACCGGTTTCGTGCTGTTTGCACGATATTTAAATAGTTTTCCTATATATCTGGATCACGACTGAGAAACATTGTACTCCGCTAAGCGATTCAATCGTCATTCTAATTTCAGCATAACTGGCTGCCCTTCCACAGTCGCCCACAAACTACACTTCGAAATACACAGATGACTTAGTAATTAGATGTGCAGTACCCAGATACGACTGTTAAAAGCCTAAATCTGATGCTTCAGACCTGGTCAGAATCTGGATATCAAAGTTAGAATCCCGAAAAACGTACTTCACTTTTTTTCGCAAATTTGCGTGGTGAATGTCGTGAATCGATTTGCACTAAAATTACTTTATCTAAAATTAAGTTCACAAATCTGTCTAGAGGGAGATACGTCAAATATCTAGGCGTCAACATTTACTACAACTTTCCGTGTACATAGCATCTAAATTCTTTACTAACTAAAGTTTTTAGAATTTCTGTTTATGTTTCCGGGATTCATTCCCTCGGCGTTAATTCTCACTTTCTCACTTTATATACAGTTGAATATTACCTCATATTCTGTATGCTTCACCTTCTCCTCTACCGTGCACTGGTTTAATAAAATTAATGTGTTGCACAGACGTAGCATTAGGATCGTTCCACCCTCGAGCTTTATACCTTATTTATTATGCCATCGTCTTCCGATCGGCATATAGATACTATCACCAATGATACGTCTCTACGTTTGCATAAAGTCAACCTTCCTCAAATACTCGTTTAAAACACATCCTATTGACTTCTAGAACATCGTTATATCTGAGATCATTTATCTTATCTACTTCACGTTATCTTTGTTAAAGGGAATTGCTCGTTTAACAATCACGTTTAGAGTTATATCCGTACATTTTATAGTACCTATTCAGTGAGACGTTTCATTTTTGCTTGATAATTTGTCCATTATTTATTATGTTTTTAGCACTGGTCTAAAGTTAAAATTTATAAAATTTCATAATCTACCTTCTTTGATGCAAAATGATTGAGCATGATTACGAATTTTTGATTCCATTACTTTTCTGGCCAGACAATTTTACCGTGGAATTGTTTTGAAACAACCACTACAACATCCGATGGACCACACGCAACAATAGAGAACTTTTTGGCATTGAATTATATGAAAGGTAACCTTGCACTCACAAAGGAATAAACAAAATATTATCAGACGAAAACATTCCACATCACATTATCATATAGCTGTGAATCTATATATTCTAGAAGCGGCTAAAAGATTAATAATCAGAAAGACGCGAAACTCATAAATGATATCCTGCCTATCTGTTCTGATTGTTTGTTGGCTCTGCACGGATCGTGTACAAATGGGTCAGTCTTTTTCCGTATAGCATGATGCCATTGTTTTGTCTCGAATGCATCATAATTCTCCATTTGTTATCACAAACAATAAGAAAATTCCAATAGGGATCGAGGTGATATCCACAACGTGAATGAAGGGTGAATGGTGTTGTATAGATATGGTGAGAACACATCATTGTGAGTTGTAACGTTATTACAACTATATCTAGATTTTGCAATGTTTTTCAGACGAAAATATAATCCATATGTTATTCCTATGTGTTTCATGTTATATAAAATCTATAGCATTCGACTGTATTGCTGTTATTTATCGCATGAACGATTTTATATTGAAGTATATTAGTATTTTGTCGAAAAGGATCAATGACACACTTCGACCAAATTATGTTATTAGGAACAACATAGCAGGAGCAATCCTGAAATATCTTCTTGCACTGTTGTGGCATTATGTAAAGACAGTAAGAACAAGTTTGGTGAGCCTTGAGAGAGTGGACAACTATTAAACAAAGTTGAACTTGATTGCCACTTGTAAAGAGGGTTCTTATCAAGTAACACGACGGCTTAATACAGAATTATAAAGTGTTACATTGTTAAGCTATAAAGGAGCTTGTTAATAACAACTATATTGTAGTGCTCATATTCCTATCATTTACGCAATGCTACCGGCTTTGGGCTGTTTGCCTTTAACCGGATTAAAGAGTAAGCCTGAGAACCGTGATAACGTCGTAAGCAATGATATATTTTTATGTCAAAATTGAATAGGGTTATTACAAAAACCATGATGCTCAAATAAATAATCACAACGTGATTTGTAGCACAACAGTCTCACTTACTTTGTGTTTCTATATTTGAACGCATTGGTCGTTTTAGGAACAATATTGAAGAGTTGTATAACTTTGTTCCCCAAAGTTCGATGTCTTTTTTAGGCGAACCTCCTCGACCGATTATGTATGAACTTCGAGGACGTTTTGCAAGCATTAGCAATTTAGTTTCGATCACAAATGCAGTGAGAGAAAATGAATGGATCATCAATTTGTACCGAGAAACATCAGTCAATGTTCAATACCAATACCCCACAGTTAGTTGATTTAATCGAAAAAAATATGTATGTATTTAAAGATGTATGTATCTAATTACATTTGTTTTGAAGTAAACAGAAACTGATCTTACTATTCCATCCTGATGAAGACAAACCGCTGAAAACTGCTTTCGATATTTAGGTGATGGTGATCTGAGCATAACAATACAATAATATTATAACAGAGCATAACGAAAATTTAAAATCAAACTAAAAATATCCAGATGTCAGTTTAAAATTAAAACTTATTTATCAAATTCCGACTGCATTAATACTCACGTTTATTTTCACACTTAATTTTGATGCGTGAAACTGAAATATAATCAATCCATATTTGCATGCATTTCCATTACACACACATATCCACGGGGGTTGATTTGTTTGCGCTGATGATGTTTGGATAGTATGACGAAGAATCAAGAATAGAGATTTATTGGTGGAATAAAGCAATCTGTTCACGTGTAGCACTGGATGTTGTTGTTGTTGTTGTTGTTCTCGACGTCTTTCGGTCGATGTCGACCATGGATGTACATCACAATGGCATAAACGTTCATATTCTACAGCTTTTGGAATGACTAAACAGGCCGATTCTGGAGGAACAATCTGTGGCGCAGCGCTGACAACGAAAGTCAGAACTCGGTTGTATTGCATTGGATGGCAGCATTAACATATACAGAGGATGCAATCAAAGTTCATTGAGAGTTTGTTTTGTGTAAGTTCATTTAGGGTCAATATGCATTACCGATGTGAATCTTCACCGTGTCTATTAAATATGCACTTCATGTCGAAGCAAACAGTCTAGCGACAATCCACGCAACGCTGCCTATGATGCAAGTCTTGCAATATTAGAAAATAATTATCGAATAATTGAGGAAAGGCTGTAAAGTCTCTCGATAGATAAAAGTGTCCCAGCGATTCAACACGAAGCAGCTGATGCTCAAGATAACACAAAGCAATTCGAACTTCATCAATCGACGGAACTGTTGAAAAAATTCAATAACGTACCCTCGATTCCAGACTCAAAGTTTATGTCCAACGAGCTCAAAGTGAACGCGTCTCAATCTAGCAGGCTGACATTCGTCCAGATAGTAGCTGAAGGTGATCAGTGTTCAGCGTTCGAACTAAGCCCTAAACCTCAGGCAAAAGAGGGAGTTCAAACCAAAACGGTTCCGTATCACAGTGAGCAAAGAAGTCGATAAAACGCATCAAAAATATAAGTGTAATATTCAACTAAATTTCTGAGTCAGAGGTGACGCTCTTTCAAGAAAGGCAAAAACATGACCGACTTGTTCGGCATTTGTAATCGAATCGGAATAGATAGCATAGACCCCGTGTCGGTAACACGAATAAATCCTCATCCGAAATCCACTAATCAAGATAAACCACGTCTTCTAAAAATCACTTTCGCCAACGAAATGGACATGAAAAATGTCCTACTAAATTCGTATTTGCTCCGAACGCTGAGTGACTCACAAAATCGTATATATGCTGACGTACCCTGATGGGTAGGTTCAAAAGTACCGAATAAGCGGGATTAAAGAACACCAAGAAGTATTATTTTGCTTGGCGTTCCAAAAAATTTGGGCTGCACAACGGGCTCCAAAAACAAAGAGAACGGCCGTCAATGATGGTCATTCATGGCCGAAGATATCGGTTCCCAAAATTTTGTAGTTGTCGACACTTACAGAATACCTCGTTTGCCTAACTATCACGGGAAAAGAGCAAATCCACTTGAGGTTTCTTTTTTTCGAATAGCATGTCGGATAATGTTCGAAGCAAATTAAAGGTAAACAGTAACAGGTTAGCTGAAAACGTTAGACTGTGCAACTCAAAAGCTGCTGTTCAGGTTCACCTGGAGCCTTTTATTACGCAATTATCCGAAACTGGTGCAAATTCGCCAGCACAATTACTTCAAATTGCTTCAAAAACGATTTTGGCCCGACGTAAGCATCGTCGGACTAATTAATACTAATACTGACTCGGTGTTACATTCTAAAAACTCACTTAAATGCATCCATACCAATACCCAAAGTTTGTTCAACAAATTGACTGAACTGACCGAGCTGTGCGAACGATATACGCCAGACCTCGTTGATGTTACTGAAAACAGGTTTGAATAATGTGTGACTAGAAGTGAACTCTTAATCCCCAACATGATTCTAATACGGGAACATCGCCCAAGAAAAGGTTGTGGTTTGACTTTATGCTGTTAGGAACGGCTTCAGTGCATGAAAATTCACGACCCAAATCTTGATTTCGAAGATACCCTCTGGCGCAGCCTCATGAATGTGTCACAGCACGATTGCATTCTTGGAATCATATATCGCCATCCAGCCTCGAATGATACTCAAAATGACAGGTTATTACAAGCGCTAAATTACGCCGGAGAGAAGCAAAGCTCGCAATTACTACTCATGGGGGACTTCAAACTTCCTCATCTCTTTGCCAGATCCGATCACCCTCTACACAATTTCGATCACAACTTTCGGGAGGTGATCGACATGTTTTCACTGCATAATCATGTCTCTGACTTCACTAATAGTGAAGGCTCAGATTTGCCATCTGTTTTGGATCTGATCTCTACTTCGGAGAAAACAGCAGTTGAATGTGTTGATCACATTGCGCCCCTCGGTCGGAGTTATCATATGGTGCTAGCCTTTGAGTTTGTTCGCAGTGCTAGACGAGTTTGTGCGTCCACCAAACAATTCAGAAATATCGACTACGCGGGTCTACGTGGATCGCTTGGGCTAGTAAATTGGCAAGAACTTGATCAGCACAACACCGAAACACATTGCAGTGAGCTCACGAGAATACTTCAGACGAACATAGATCATAATTCGCGATTTGTTGACAAACGACGGGCAAGTGTCTTCCATTTCAAGCTCTGAGGTCGCACGAAACATGTAGGTAAGCTTATTCGCACGCATTTATATTACAGACACAAACGACGGGTTTCGATTTCATATGATATGAACGTAGTGCTAACATCAATATAGTTGTCCTGGCGATCAGTTTGCAATTAAGTCGTTATTTCACGATCTATCGGCTTCCTGCATTTTTGCTTTAGTGAGCAGTTATATTGGTGGTCGACCTCTTCGAAGAAACCGCAAACAAAAAATATAAAGAACATTGTGAGAAATAGAAAAGGATCGGTTTCCAATAAGAAAAGTGTGGACAGCAGACGCGGTGTTTTCTATATTGTATTTCGGCGGTAATGGATACACTCTAATATCAATTCGAAAATATTTTTATCAATGTGACACGCAGCTAAATTGCATATATAAGTCATAAAGCTCAGAGAAAGCCAGGAATTACTCATGTAAATTAGTCCCAGTTCAAATTATTCAATTGGAGAGTTATGAGAGAAATGGATATAATTTTTACATGATGAATACAGAAATAAACGTCTGATCATCCTAACAGAATGAATTATATGCTTGAATTTTTTTCAGATTGACGGCAAGCCAGATTTAGATATAAATATATCTATAACCGCCTCACGCCACCGTTACGGAAGACTGGTTCAAGAACGGGAAGAGTTCACCCTAGCTTCACATTCCAATACGGTTAGTTATCTTGCAAGTGAACTCCGAACGAAAGTAACGTACAGGGACATCAAAGTGGACAAAATCACGATAGTGTTCAAATATACAAGTGGTGAGCATGCCGAAAAGGTATTTTATCATTACGCAACCAATTTGGAATATAAAACTTTTCAGACAATAATGCAAAACATGTACACCACAGGGAATTATGTATTAAATTTTCATGAGGTATTCTGTTTCACGCTGCAAATGGCTTATGCACGAACTAAGATTACGTACTTCTAATTCGCTTGCGAAGTTCATATATATCACGGCGATCTGGCATGTATAACTTGCTCTCACAATTTTAACTAAATGCATAGGGAATTATTAGGCATCGGGTTATTGAAGAAATTTGTAATATAGCTTCATCTTTCATTCAAGATATATTTTGTATGTAAAAAAGCATTGAATTACGAAATTCACAAATAAATAAATGCAATAACAATCTATTCAAATTGGCATTCAGTTATCCGATTTTAACCATCGGTGTTATCATCATTGATAGATGCGTATCTTTTTCACGAACAAAATGTAATGATGCAGCAAATTAAGTAAGCCAGAACTGATTGCGTCATGTGCCAGTCACATTCTCTGTTCTCATGTCGATTAGGTTGTTTACCTAGTGATTTCAGTTCAATCGATGTAACATCAACCACGTTTGGCACCGGGCGAATCAAATCCACCTTTCTCGTGATAGTTCAATGAAGCTCATCTTTCCAACGCTGATTGCATCCACCCACGAGTTACCCACGATTGGCCATGCGCATTTACTAAACACAAAATATGAAACAAATTACACGCCTATCATATATAGGCAAATTAGGTAACCGTCTTCCCCAGTTAGCAATTCGATATGATTTTCCAACTGACTTCGTACCAACTGGTTTGATGCAAGCATTCACCAGGGAGGCTCGTTTGACCAGCGTTGACGAATTGCATATCGTTCGATAGTGACTAACGTTTTCCATCATTCCAGGCTCTCGAGGATGATTTTACTCGAATCATTGTAATAAAATCATTCGGTAACCCGAATTGTTACAAAGTTTTGGATCGTTGACGTCGGTTTTTCGAGTCTATATTTTTGATCGCTCTGTCAGAGGACATCTAACATAGTGGCAAACATCGCTTGCTTAATATTTCGACCTACATCCTGTTTATACAATTCACATCACCATTTGAACACCTATTTTGCTTGTCAGTTCCATGCGGCCGTACAATGGAAACGGAAAAAGGAAAATTAGCCATGGCACCGTTTATCCGCCGCTCAGATCTCCCGCTGTATTGTGTCTGGCATATAATTTCGCAAAACGCAAAGGCCATAAAAACAGATGTGCTCTCAAGCGACGTAAGTTACGAACATATACATTTTTAATGCAACAATTTCAATCATTTGAAGTACAGATAAATTAACTGAAGTATGGCAAACATAAATTTTTAGAGTTCGAATAAACTAACAAACAATTTCTACGGGAGCGCTCATAGCGAGTGGCGTTAGTCTGTTGATAAATGTTTATTGCAGGTTGAATCGTGATTCACGTCAGAAGACCAGAGCAGTATCTTGTCAGGTCATGCTGCGTTCCGTATAAATGCTGCCGGATATAAGGTACACTCCACGCGCGCCTCGTTTCGTTGAGTACGAAAATAAAACTATCCGATAAAACCGAAGTAGACTACTTGCTCAATAACCAGGAAATATATCCAAATGTACATTGGCTGAGTAAGGACCAAACGGGATTTGTGTATGCATAGGTTTTCTAATGAATATGATCAAACTTCAGCTGAAAGCGAAGTATTTCACTACTAAATATCAAGATTCGATTTTGCGTTTGCTCGCCATTCTGCAGGATATCTCTTTGAACCGGTCAATTTGTACCAACATCCGGGAATCAATCAAGACACGCTTTAAATAGACACAGACACAACATAGAACAATTGCTCATCATATGTTTTGATCATACAAATTTTTGATGAAACTATTTGAATTATCTGAAGCATGGCAAACATAATTTGCTACCAATTTTCCGAGGTTAGAATAACTTAACAATTAATTTTCCCGAAAGCGCTCACAGCGACGGGCAGTACTTGGTCGATAAGTGTTAATTGCACGTTGAATCGTGATCTACGTCAGTAGACCAAAGCAGTATCTTGTCTGGTCATGTTAAGAGTATTTAACGTGCCTGCGCATTAATATGTTCGGGTCCGTATACATGCTGGCGGATGAGAGATCTTTTTACCGCACGCCTCCTTTCGATGAGTAAGAAACCAAAACAAACTGATAAAACCGAAGGAGTGTACTTGCTCAATAAACTAAAATTAACACAGAATGTCTATTGGCTAGAAAAGGCCCGAATAGAATTTGTGTATGCGTAGCGTGTTCAATGGATGCGAACAAACTTTAAATGAAAACGGATGCATTTTCTAATAAATATCAAGGTTTTAGTATGAGTTTGCTCGTCATTTTGCAGAATTTCTATTTAAACCATTTTATATGAACCGACATCCCTGAATCCATCGACACTTGATTTAGGCAGACAGATAGGTGACCTGGAACAATGAATCATCCTCTGTACGATGATGCGTTCGAAGACCATTAGATCTAGGGCAGTTGCACGTTTTGTTCGTATACCATGCTTTGCAAATTTCGGTCAACCACATCTACTTAAAATATCACTAGGCATTGAGAAGTATCTGAAAACTGTTATTCAAATTTTCTAACTAGCTACGTAGGTTTCCCGAGGGCAATACTCAAAACTACACCGACAAAACCAGGTAAGAAGTATAAGGAAGTCTCGATGTTTATATGAAGAGTTTCTAAGGCTCCATATACGACGGAGGCTGGTAAAAATAAACTAGAGGACCTCAAAAAGTGGCTCCACATAGCACAAATGGTTGACGCGCTTGAGTGTGTTGTTGTGAGTAATTCCACGAAACCTCGGCCATCCAATTACCAAGGGGGTAAACATATTGCTGGCCTCCTCCAGGCGATGTCGACCATGGATGAACATCAGAATCGCACAAAGTTTCATGTTTTAAATCCTCTCATATGATTAGACACTTTTATTTGGGAGGAACAATCTCTTGCGCAGCGCTTGTGAAGATGATCGGATCTCGGTTGTAAAATGTCACTTGCACGCCGGTGGCGTGATATGCGCTTAGCAGCCAATAGCTGTATCTGCTCCTCCCCACATTGTAGACGACGCGTTACATAATGACTTTGATGAGAGCGGTCAATTCATGTTCTTTCCGAAACGCTTTAGAAATGCAAAAAGCTCCAGATCTGTTTTTCAAACTTCTGT
Source organism: Atriophallophorus winterbourni (assembly GCA_013407085.1). NCBI lineage: Eukaryota > Metazoa > Platyhelminthes > Trematoda > Plagiorchiida > Microphallidae > Atriophallophorus > Atriophallophorus winterbourni. The sequence continues at coordinate 73,742 of JACCGJ010003085.1, forward strand.
GTACCACAAGTGCTGTCTGCCCATTGGTCCACTCCATAATTGCATTTTACCATAGAGTATATCTTCCGGAATACAACAAATTTTACATTTTGTAGACATGACTAATCCACCACAAGCAGCTTCATCGCTATAAAGTGAACATGCTTTGTGGACCAGCTTTCGAAAGCACTTAGGCATTAGTCATTCGGTCCATCCACGATATGTTCCAGATACAACGGATGTTTCTTAGATAAAAAGCATTCAGCTCCCTTTCCTGCTTCGCGTGAGTGGTCCAGGATTCACTGCCGTACAGTGAAGCATTCAGTACGGACGCGCTGTATTCAATCATCTTAGTCTTTACAGCCAGCTTGCGATTATCCTAAACACGAGAGTTCTATCGGGAAAACAATGAGAGCTGCTCTGCCAATCCGCTTATCAATTTCCGTGTCTAGCGAGAAGATATCCGCAATATTTGGACCAATGTATGCTAAATGATATACTGATTCAAGCTGACAGTTTCCGACAGTGACGATAGGAGGTGATACATCCCCTAGACCGAGGACGTTGGTCTTCCTCATGCTGATTCTTAGCCAAACTTATTTGCAATCAGACGGGCGACTGGAGGTTCTATTGAGAGTAAGCAATAATGGTTGCATAGTCGGCAAAGAGCAGGTCATGGATTAGCACATTTCGTGCTTCGGTATAAACTCTCAAGCAGTTCATATTGAAAAACTTCCCATCACTTCACGTGCTTAGGTAAATGACTTATATCCTCGTCCTGATAGCATGCTTTAGAAGCGGAGAAAAGAAAGTGACGAAAATCGTGGGATCAAGAATACATCAATTGTTTGATGCCTTGCGAATTTTATAGGCTTATGAATTAAAAACCGTTAATATGCACAGAGTTCTTGATGCCTGATTTTAACAAAAAAACGAGTCTGAGCAGTATTGGTTGGCAGCCTATCAGATCAAGCATTTTAAAAAGACCCAACATGCCCACCTTGTCGAATGACTTCGATAAATTAATAAAAACAGTGTATAATGGCGTACACAGTTCCCGACACTTTTCTTGAAGTAGTTTTAGGGAGAAGATCACGTCAAATGTTGATCATCCCTTGCGGAAGCCCCATTAAGAGTCGGAGTAAATTTTATCAGTTAAAACTTGTAGCTGGTACTGTAAGACTTCAGCAAACAATTTGCCTACATCAATCAGAAGGGAGATTCCTCTCTAATTACTGCGGTCGCCTTTATCACCCTTATTCTTAAAGAGCGTAATGATCTTTGTGTCTAACATCGCTTGGGGTACACACTCCTTCTGTCAGCACCGAAGATGCAAATGGTGAAGTGGTTGTAATAATGCTGCTTTACAGAATTTAAAGAGCTCAGGTGACATTCCGTTGTCACTCAGGGCCTTCTCATTTGGTAAGCGGTCGATTGCCCTGATGTGCTCATCAAGAGTGTGGATTGTCTAGATATATTCAATTGTCGGCAACCGCACGAGATTTTCAAGTGAATGCGCTGAAAGCGTACTGCCCGAGAGTAGATAGAGGACAAGTGCTCTACCCATCTCTCCATCTGTTTAGTTTTCTCGACAATCGATGGACCATAAACAGAATTAATGAAAGTAGTTTTGAGTTTCTTCGTACAAATGGCTATATTGATCCCATAAAACATACCGTGAAGATTTCCAGTATCCAACACATCAGTCATCTCAAAAGCTTTTGCTTCGAACCAGTCGCTCCATCCATATTCATTCGGACCGAAAGTTAAATGTGGAACTCGGTATGTGCAGCTTTTTACCGATTTCCAGTTTTCTAAAGCCGATTTGATTGGCGTTGTCTTGCTGAACTCGATTGTGGAAGTTTTTGCAAATTGCGCAGCCAGATTAGGTTCGCATATTCGGGTGACGTCAATCCTAGGCTCACCAGACAATTTATTGCGTTAAACTCGTTAAACTTGTAGGGAAGCTTCATTTTTGCAAAGACCAGTTAATAATTAGTGTCACAATCTGCGCTTTGAAATTATTTGTTAACAAGTATGCTTCTTTTATTGTGCGCTTTACACGAATAAGATGAAGCTGATAGTTATGCTTAGAGCGAGGATGTTTCCAAGAGAAATTATGATGTGTTATTGTTTAAAATGAAAGTGTTACTGACATAATGACTGAACTGTGTGCATATTTGTAGAAGGCGTTCTTCATTTTATTGCTCCTACCCACACCGAAACTACCTGGGCAATTTTGCCAAGAATAACGTTATCTGAACCAACGGTGGCATGAAAATCACCTAATACCATTATACAGTTTCTTTGTGGCTCGCTTTTGAGGACTGTTGCGTGATTATAATAAAAAGCGTCTTTCTTAGCAGGCGTCGCAGAGAGCGCCGTGAATAGGGAGCACTTGCTGCATGGGCAACAACTATTTCTTCACACTGGAATGCCCTAGCGTAGATCACAACGCACCAATGGAGATGACACTTCAATCCGCTTATGCGGATAATAACACGGGTTAAATGCTATACCTCTAGTAGCGTAGAGCACAACGCTTGCGGCTGCTTCTGACCGTTTAAAAGAATTCCATGTTTCACTGGACTGCTACCTCCTGCCTCAATCTTTGCAGCCCTCCGTCAAACATGATGGACCAACTCACTTAAAATTTAATTTCCTAGAATATGCTATGCAAGACCTTGTTAGGCATACCTGGCGACTACATAACAAAATTGTCACCTCCGACGTCAAAATGATCCAAATAAAGGCAGAATCATCGCTGTTCAAAAGATACTGAAAACTCAAATTTAGAATACGGTTTAAAAATCACAAAGTTCCGGCACTTCGTTAGTTCGGACAATATCATTTTAAATTGTATTGAAGTTGATTGCCAACATTGTGCAATTAACTTGAAAATTTCTTCTGAATACCAGGCTACATCTTCACATACTATCCAATATATTTATGCTGCTGCTAACAAAAATGGTTGGGAAATAAAACAAGCAGTTTGGGCGCAAATAATTTTAACATTATTAATGTCAAATTCAATTGCAATCTTTCTGCTATTGCACCGTTCCTCATTTGCTTCACTATGATTCGATCAATAATATTATTATTATTATTTTGAAGTGGATCAGTTTATTTTACATGTCAAATGTTCCGAAAATTCTCCATCACATGTAAACATGAATATCAAACGGTAAAATTAACTGTGAATAACTAATTTAAATGAAATTGTTTTAAATCATTGAATAAATCAGTCATAGGTTTGCAAAATAGAAAAAAATTATTTAAAAAGTTACATTTTCATCAAGTAAGGACAGTACGATGAGGATCAGCATGCCTTAAAACCATGTGAGAATCGTGAACAATATTTGAGCTTGTATGCCACTAATTGGCAAGGTTGCTACAAACAACTTGTTAAATTACACGTAATGAAACGTATGTAGAAGAGATTAAACCCATGATTATTAACTGAAAAGTTCATGATTATACACATTTGGTAAAGTTTCCTCAAACAGTTAAACGATTTTGTTAACTACTGCTTGGATGTAGGTTGCGTACTTAATCTGAACTACATTTAACTGGTCGATGATAAACAATGAATCGTTATTTAACTTTGCAGGGAAAACTGTTAAAAGTTCAAGGCATCACAATCTTTGCGCAACAATCAGGAAGCTCCATGTTGCGAACGATTTATAACAGCTCTTTGCCCAACAAAACAACGTATCACTATAGCGACGATCTCAAGATTACGCTGCGCACATGGAATGCGGATGAGTTTTCGCAACTTATATTCTTGGATTATGAATCATGTGAGAAATTAATCAATAAAAATACCGAATACAAATCTCACGGTTTATGCCTTAATTCAAAATATGCAAATTTCACTATTGTCTTCGAATCACACACTGGAGCTTTGCACACATTCAAAAAGCTTCTGTGTACTGATGTCTGAAATAACGCAATCATGCAGAATAACCTTTCTTAAATGTGTCAAATCAGGACCCTATTTTACGAGACGAATTTTGCATTAATTTTATGCATGATATTAGATGGTTTCAGCTAAATACACCAGTTGCAATTGGAAATAAATGTTTTATCATCATAATTTGAATCTTCGCCATTTTTATTTTGATGTACAGTGATCTTCGTGATCAACTGAGTGGACATGTATTGTTCATGAAATATCAACGCACAACATGTTGCACAATGCTTTTGTTATAGCTAATGATAATCACTCGCTCCCTTCCTTCATATTTAATAGTCACATGTGTATATATTTGGAAGTTTAATAGGAGACTAAATGTTAGAATTTTTGGATAGTGTGTAGTATTATGAACGTTATTAATAAGCTAATTTCTCCTTGAGTCGAACAATTGATCATTACGAGGCGTGAATTTTGAGCACAATACAATGATTCTTTTGATTCATGAGATCGAATATTTTGATTATTCATTGAAAGTCAAGATATTGTTAGCTGTTAAACGGGGGATTGAATCAAAAATGTTTGAATAATGGCGAATTATGCTACATTAGTCCTAGTTACCATCTCAAATTTTAGCCCATAGAAATTAAACAGGCATTAAAATTGCGTTCCTAAATACTGACGGTAACTCTAGTTACCACTTCAAATTATCATAAAACATACAAAATATTCATGTGTTTTATTTATGCCATGATTAAGCATAATAACACAAAAAATATCATAAAATACGAATATTCATTTACCTTCGACAAACGGTTAACTTACGGTTTCGATCTAAAATATTACGGGAATTTCCAATAAATTATTCGTTAGCAAAACGCAGAGTGTAAACTTTGTGCATAGATAATCAATTTCTCATTTCGCCAAACGGATGTCAATATAAAAACGTGTTTTACTGCGGTCGCTCATTTATTTATTAAGAAGAATTTGATCAAATTACTACTAGTGCGGCATATTGTTTCTTTACATATCCCAAATTCACGTTTTCCTAACTACAGTTCCTCGGGGATGCAGCACTCATTTTTCGGGGATCGAGGGGGAAATTGTAACTCCGTCGACCATAAATGGAACCATTGAATGTTTGTATATCATCGACAAACAACCTAGTCTGCACACATTCAGGCTAAACATCGCGTATCCGAAGGTAAGTGCTATGATTTATTGCAACCCAGGAGCTGTTCAACTAAATGACAGTATTTGCAGCGGGACACTGATCAATAGACATAATAGATTCGAAATATGTTGTTCAATGTTCAACATATGGAATCATCTTTGATAATGACATATTTGTTAAACACTTAGGCAAATATGAAAAGTTAATCATTACTTAAGAACAAAATTCAATGTTCACATATCTTGTTATGAATCGTTGAAAGCAGTTTATGGGTAACGTTTCGCTTGTGGCTCAGAGGTTTATTCAGACCAAGGAAGTCATTACAAACAGGGATGAATACTAAATCCATTTCACCTGACCATTTCTAAGGTGGTTAAAAACACTTGCGGCCATAATGTTTGCTGCGATCTTTACGATAGAGCGTCGCAGTCAATATTAAATGACGCACCGCCAACCTATACGCCGTAAAATCTCGCACTGGTTTCACAAATTGAATTGCATTTGATGACAGATTAGCTCGATTGTGTAATGTGTGCACACATTATGGGTCACGCGCGTTATTATTTATCCGCTTCATAATCGAGAAACAGTTTATGTGGATATCAGCCACATCCACCTTGTTGACCTCTGTTTTTACCTCCATCATATCTGATGTCCATGATACATCATAGTTTCCTTAGAATCGTGGATCACAAAATCCAATATACAAATAAAATTGAGTCGACAAAAGGGACACATTCATTATTGGAACGGATAAATTAAACAGCAACAACAACAGTTTTTATAACTTTCGTTGACGAAGCACATACTTGAGCAAAATTCAATGGACCGAAAAATTATTATATGAATTCCAAAACACCGTATAACGTCTTTCGTAGTTCAGTCCGATTAGAAAGAGCGCGACTATCAAGTGTGAGAAAATTTTAAATATGGAGTGCACGTATGCTTTATAATTCGCAATCCCATATTTTGTAGTGGATATTGGCCTCTCTCTAATAATTTGTTTGATTTCGAACGCGTTTGCAGAAGAAATCATACGGTCAGAATCTGTCAATAATCTCACAGTCAACGCTAGCGAAAAGTCAGTTATTTTTTTCTCGAACAAAATAGCCACACCGCATCATAATGAAACCCCCTGATAAACATGGACATATTGCAGCATCATTTTTAAGGAAATCAATACATAAAACATTAACAGTAAAAGTCATGTTCAATTATAACTGTATGTTATCGATTCAGACTGGTAGACATTAAACAAGACAGTGCTTTCATTCGTAATTAAAACACACTCTCATATTTTCCTAGCTACCTTCTGAGGTATCTTACCACCTGGATGTCCAACGATTGGATTCATTCGGCACGGTATATGAAACGAATGGGACACTAACAACGACAGACCACACATTCAATGCAACAGGCGTAGGAATTTACTACAAAATACAAGCTAAATCGCATATTGTTGTTCAACCAATGCACTTATCTTTCAAATACAGTGAGCAAAAGGGGGAGAGTTTGACGAGCCTGTCCATTACTTTGCAATTTTGAAACAATTTTCATCATACTGTTAATCTTGTAGTTTCAGATACGGAAGCACCAACGTGAGTTTTGAAATCGAATTTAACTGCAATCGAATTCAGTGAAACACATACACTGGCTGTGAATGAGTGGTCCAAAAATGGATACACGCAATAAATGTCGAAATTAATGTTCATATGAAGATTAAATTCTAGTATGCAATACCCGAATAAACTAATCGCATGTTTGATGCAAATTTTAGCATTATAGGTCGATTGAATTCTTTCATAGCAACCGCATATCGTTGCACTCAATTGTTCAAACTCATTTATAAATTACATTGTCAATCTGTTAGGATTGCACAACAGTTTACGACCAACACAAACACACTGTGATGAAGTACCTACACTTCTAGTAGACCATGCAATCGATCACGCTACGTGGACAGTGTTATTTTGACGACAGTTCATTACGACTAACTTCAAACTTCCAACACCATTGGCATTCATTCCGTGTAAACCAATCCTCCATTCTGAGTGGAAGTAATTATTTTCTTCACCAAAAATCACAATTATACCTAGCGGATAAAGCGTTCATGTACTTTCACTGTACATGTACAATAAACAGTTATTACACGTCGGGTTAGTATAACATTGCGGTTTCAAAATTAACCGAAGACTGCTGCAACCTTGGAAATATATATTCGTCAAATGGTCATTTCATTCGATACATTTGTGGAATACAGAAGAGAAACAAAAGTGTTGCGATCAAATATACTTAAAACATATTTGAAACCAATCAGTAATCCGTAGTCATTGACAATAATTGTCAATGAATCGCTTTGAGCAGTGCTTCTAAACTTTCGTTTCGAAAATAAATGTTTAATCGAATAAAGAATAATAATCGGTTCATATTTAGGTTCACCTGACAAATACTCAGTGCTATAAGGTAAACGTACGAGATCATGATGAATAGATGCATCCTTCCCCGTACTGTGTGATTAAATAACAGTGACTTAACATCACAACATGTTTACCACACATCCATTGTTTCAAGGCATGCGGATGTTGATAGCACAGGCCCTGCGGTCTGACAGTCAAATTACCCATACGTAAGCTTTAGAAATATTCCTTCTGAGCTCAAACTCTCCCTGACTCTTATTCACTCACTCAAAGTAATTTCACTTTCATCCCGTTGATGAAAACGAAAAGTCAACCCTTAAGGCTAATGCCGTGAAGAAAAATACGATGTAAACTGCGGAATGTGTGAAAAAAGTTTCTCTTTCAAAGAATGTAGTCAAGTAAGTTTTTGTTACCATTTGATTGAATTTAAGAACATGTATTCTTTTTTTCTAAATTATCCCGCTTCCCTACAATTAATTTCCATGTTTGGATACAAGTTTCATCCAATTTTATTCACGACATCTCTTTGCAGACAAGTCGGGTTGTGGGATCAATTGCGATTATTGAATTCAAGGGCCGCTGCCATATTCGGGGAATATCTGGAATTGATTAGCGGTTTCATCATCAAACGGGCAGCGTGAAGAAATAAATAGAACGATTTTTTTCGGTGCAACTGTTTACATGAACTGTTGGAAATTAATATTTCATTATGCAGTACAGTGTGTACCGCTTATTTTATCTCAACCCCTTATTCAGAAAAATTTACATTAAAGTTTGATAAAATATACTTTGTCATACAATTATAACTTTATTAATCACTTCACCACTGTTTCAAAGCTTATAATCTTATCTCTTTGTCTCCCCCTGATGATGGTGAAAAGCTAGAAGTCGGTTGTATTGAGTATTTGACGGGGGTAGTGAGCACATCTTTATGACTTGTTCTTTGGTTATATGCAATTAAATTTCTCGCATTGCTACTCTAACTGCGTTTCGTAATTAAAAACTAAAAACGTCTCTCCTGTCTCTCAATTCTCTCAAGTCATTCGCCAACTTTAACCTTTTGTTTGATTGCAGATAATCCTATGTTAGATATTGCCACAAAATCACGGATAGGCTATATGCTAGTCAGGCGAGAATTTGTGTGATTGTGATCCAAAATGAATCATCATTACGATTATTGATTCAATCATTCAAGGATAAATGCTTAAAAGGTTAATACATCAAAAAACAAAATTGTTACGTTATGAATGTAAATGTGAAATGTGAAAAAATGTAATAGTAATAGATGAATGGTGAATATTAAATGTGAGGTTAACGATTGATGTTCCTTTGCTTGTGTAAGTCTAGTTTCGCTGTAAACATCGACAAAGACGTAAAGTAAACCGCATGTCTGGGTGGGGAATTCCTGAGAAATATACTTCGTACGGCGAAAATGGCGCTGACAATCAATATGGGATCTTGGGACGAAAATAGATGATGTTTGTCCGCATGTCAGTTTCCCTTCACACAGATCGAGCAACTGTTTTAGTGAATAGGTCCGAATGATAATGCATCGTATCCTTCTTTGGGTTAAGTCACATAGACCCAGCCGTCGCAAACATTCGGTTTACAGAACAATTCAAAGAACAATCATTAGCTTTGTTGCTCTGTGATAGATTTTTTGGAAGAGATCATGATCATTTCGCAGCTAAGCAGCTAAGACCTCTACGGCATACTACATATTAGGGCGAAGGTAGACACTAGTTTAAAATTGATTAGTTTGCTTGAAAGCGCAGATTTAGACTAACTTGTTATCAAACAGCCTTGTAAAAACGAGATTATCGATGAATAAATTTCGGCTTGACATTAGTTATCCTTTATCGAACCGTGTTCTTCCTATACTAGTTTCCTTGAGCCTTCACAGCGAACTCCAAAACAATAGTGGATATATTATGTACCTCGATTGCAGATAATCTGTGATATGTTAGAAACGTCTCTCATTTTATAAACGCTGCTATTATTCTAAGAGATGTATGAGTTATAACAACACTACAATCAATGTTCACCAAAATTCATCAAATTGCTATAATCAGGTTTATGAACTCACTGCACAAATTTATTGATTATATAAACATATCCTGAAACATTTATTCGCATATCTGAATGATTGATTTCTTGCGGGTTACGACAAATGAAATGAAATGAGATGAAATTTACATAATTTTAATAGATTTGAAACACGTGTTGCTTTTTTAATGGCACTGTTAGTTTCAAGCGATGTATTTGAACTGGAGCATATCCAGATACCTAAATCTTTTTCTTCACTGCAGTTTTCTAGGCCATGCGAATTCACGTGGTATATGAACTCTACTCGATTCCCCAAATTCATGATGTTGCATTTGTTGAAGTTAAAGGGCAGTTTGTTCTTTAACGACTAGCTGTGAAGCGTGTCAAGCAGATAGTCTTCTGGACTACGGATGCTGCGCCAAATCTTTATGTCGTCCGCAAATAACGAAATGTTACATCGAAAAATTTCCGGTACTTCACTGACATAAACCAGAAAGACGATCGGACCGAGGACTGAAACTTGGGAAACTCCGCTAGTTGCTGCGATTAGTTTGAATAATGCACCATCAAAACGTACCTGGTTAGGGCGATTTGTCAGTTAGTCATTTAGCCAAATTAACAACTTCCCAGTGATACCAAGCCTTTTAAGTGTCTGCAGTAGTAGGGAATGGTCAATAGGATCGAATGCTTTTGATATATCTAGAAAGCACGCGTGTATTGCTTGTCCTTAATCTACCGATTTCGTCCAATCATCGAGCGTTACCAGTAAATTAGACAAACAGGAATAATTTCGTCTGAATCCATGCTGGTTCATCAAAAGCAACTTATTGTTGTCGAAATGTTTCATAAGATCGTCAGCAATGAGTCGCTCAAGTAATTTTGAAATCACTTTTAACAGAGTAACGGGTCGGTAATTAGAAACATCGGAGCGATTTCCACCTTTGTAAATTGGAGAAATTATTCCGCGTTTCCAATCTGTAGGAATCACTCCGCTTGCCAGTGTTTCCTCCAACATGTGAGGGAGTGGTTTGTATAGCAAACTCGCGAATTGCTTCAATATTTTCGGTGTTATTCATTCGGCTTCAGGAGATTTTCCGGTTTTAAGATTAAATAAACATTGGAGGACGCGTTTCGAAGTGAAACTTATTTCACTATCGGGTTGAACACCGATAAATAAAAAGTGGCTAAAGCATCAGCAGTTCCTGCTACAGTTGTTGTTGGTCCAGCTGGTTTGTTCACGGACGCTTGTCCTGGTTTCACTTTAACTTGATCGCTAACCATACGATAAAGTATTTTGGGGTTTCGCTCCATCGTGTTTGATATCACTTCTTGGAAGCACAAATTGTCTTGGATGACAAATTTGTTTACTTTGTTCCGCAGTAAACAGAATGTTTCCCAGGTCTCGGATGATGGGTTTTGCTGATGGTGTCGCCAATCAATAATTCGTATCGTTAACCACTTACGAGTTCGGCTCCTTAATTTAAATTCAAAGTTTTTTTGGAGTTCCTGAGGACAAATTCCGATTAAACTTTCGAGATTAGATACTAGCCATATCCAAAACTCATGTACGTTGCTGGCTTATATTGTGATTAAACAGGAAGTTCGTACCAGCCTTATTCAACAGTGGCATACAAGCGCTCTTCGTTTACCCTTCCTCCGCTGTTTCATGAGCTTGCGGATTCTAAACTTACTGTCCATACCTGATGAGTGCATACAACACAAAACCCGTAGTAGTGTGTGTAACGGAAAAGCATGCAAATAAAAAAATATCTCGTTTTATGGTTATGGGATTTACCCGATTAAACATGAGTTTGCACACCTGTGATTGAACACGTTGGTCGCACGTTGGTGCCATAAATATCGCATTTTGTTTACCATTCCTCAACTCTTTCAAACGCATGCGGATACTGATATTACTCTCCCTACCTGATAAGTGCAAACAGCACGAAACCGGTGGTAATGTGTGTGACAGAAAAGCATGCAAACAAATATTTTGTTTCATGGTTTTGAGGTTGACATTATTGAACATGTGTTTACACACATGTGATTGATCAGGTTGGTCTTTCCAGCCTTATCCAACAGTTGCATACAACCGGTCATTGTTTACCAATGTAACACTGTTTAAACAAACATATGTCGTCGGGTATTACAGTGGCAGATTGAGCGTTGAATGTACATTTTATGAGGAGCATGACCCAGTACTTCTAACCGTGGTCGACAAATGTATTCAAGATGTGACCAGTTATTTCCCGGTACTCAAATGTATGGGGGAACACACTGGAGACTGACTACAATTTAAATTTATTTTGTGGCAGTTTAAATCGGAGTAACCTTAGATTAGCATATTAGACGTTCCGCCGATCATTTCAACACTTCCAAACACAGGGGTGCAATCGTGTGGGTACTAATGTAAAATCTAATTTTTCTGTTTTGCGCAGCCAGCAGCGTGCAATATAAAGTTGTTACTGATACTGAGCTGCATGCCAACAAAGCTGGATTCTTGATGCATTTGAAGGTTAATCTTCAATTTCGTCTATCTGTCTAGGCCTAGTTAAACAGACATTATCTTCCCCAATTGCAGTTTTCGACTGTGTGGCACTTTCAATGGCTCGAACTTTATGACTGCAAGCGTCTCCGTCAATCTCACGCATAAGATTGCTGCGTAATAATAGTGGTGGCTGATATATTCTGCAGTATTCATATCCATATCGAAAATGTTAGAGCTCAACTGTTCTGCATTTACTTGCCCTTGCTGAGTGAGAAGTCATAAAAATGAATGATACCACATTGATTTGCTGAACGTTAGGCATGAGAAAGTACATCACTTTAGGATCAACGTATATGGAAAATTATATATGTTTACAAAGTTGAAGCGACGGAAAGGTCGACACATTTTGAAGTTAAACAAATTTCATGTTTTGTATCGATATGATGGAAAAATATGCGTTAGTGTAAATGTCGTGTTGTATAAACGTGATGTAGAATGGAATGGCTACACATAAATATTTCTACAATGTTCCCAAAAATCATTTCACTAGATGGTTGCGAAACAACTGACGGTATGGCGTTTCATGAGAAACAAACGCTCACCAAATAAAATAAGGGAAGACAGTTCCAGTCATAATGTTTTATATCGAATCTAAGTGGGTGTGTACTTAAGGTATGGCTTAACCATAGGCTAAATTGCTGCCTCAGATGGTGCACATTTGAGTTCCTTACTATATTAGTGAGCACTAAATACAATCTAACTTGTCTGCGAGGCAGTGTATGCAAATAAAGATGCGCCATGCAATACTTATATGTTAGTTTGCGGAGACCGTCAACCGTTTTAATTGCTATGCGTCAAATGAGCAAATTGATGTCCGTTTCTATCCATGAGGTCCAACGTTGCACAGAGTAATCCATAACTAAGTTATTATACGTATTTATGAGCATGGGGAAGGTTTGACGAAAAGATGTGAGAAAACACTTCGAAGCATATTTATCATGCGGCTAGCTGGTTGTACACTGCTTTCATTTACTATTATCAAGACGTCCACTTTTCCATATGCCGATATCCTTTCTTTTGTTGTCCGCTCCAGTTGTTTCGATGAAAGTTTGTGTAACAATGGGAAATCTTTACCTATTTGTAACATGTTACAGTTTCTGAAGTTGAAAGGAAATTTGTTTCGTTTTGACCAGCTGTTTAGCAAATCAGTATAATTTTGTAAGCACAAATAGTCCGCGTTTGACGTAATTTGCATCCAAAGTTTAACATCACACGCAAAGAGAACCATTTTGGCTGTGACAACTCTCGGAAGGTCTTTGGTGTAGAACAAAAAAGAAAATTGCACCAAGTACGGAACTTTGAGGGACAACGAAAGTGGCTTCAATTTATCAAGCATCATACAATCGATACGTGCAGTTGCTTTGCGATAAAGATGGTTAATTCGCAGCAATGTAAAAGGGCATCAAGAAATACCAACACGCAGCAGCTTGCTTAGAAGAAAGAATGGTCCACGCGAATAAACGCATTCATTAGTTCCAAGTAACACGTATGCATGAAACCACAATCATCTAAATTAAGTGTCCAGTCGTCCATTGTTACCAGCAGGATAGTCAAGCATACAGAATGATCACGAAATTCATGTTTCTTTCTGGACAACAAGTTTTGGGTTCTCAGAAGACTAACAATTGTTTCGCACACAATTACCTACAATCCTTTTGAAATCACTGTAAGTATTGTAACAAGGTGGTAATATGCTTGGTCCAAACGAGTTCAGACTTTGTAGACGGACTTTGTGTTTCCTTTATTTCAGTCAGTCGGAACAACACACTTCATCAGAAAGTAATTGAATAAATAACAACGTGGTTCGCACAATTGACTGCCTCATAAATTTAGGATTTTAAATTTGATTCTGTTTGCTCCTTAGCACTTGTTGATATTCAACCTGCATTGATAGTGCTTCACTATTCCACTATAGATGCAAATATCGCATACGGTCCACGACACAATCAGTGCTGACAATTTCGATGGTCGTAATGCCTCCTTCGTGGTGAAAACTGGTTAATAAAATCTGACGATTGCGTTAGCGTTTTCCCGGACAGAATCATTTAGTCTCTTATCCGTCGTGATCGGAAAAACATCAAGTATCGCTTGGTGTTGTTAACTATTCGATAATGAAGTTTGGGATTTCGCTGCAGTCTTTTGTTGGCTGAAGATGATGATGCTGTTTATCATCTCGGATGAGATCTGTGAATTAATTCCACAGATGCAAAATATCAATCTAGAAAATGTTGATGTTTATTCAATAACGTTAATAAGCGTTTATTGCTTGCTACTTTGTTCGTCTAATTGTGCTGCAAAACCACTTTGTAAACTAATTCAGGCAACGATTATATAATATGTCATTATATAACTAGCTGTACTGCCTCGTCATTATTCGGAAATTCTTTTCAATTAATAGCGTAACTATAGATCCAATGCTAGATCATAATTGTGTCATCATCGAATGTCCTCGATGCACGATAGTCAAGATAATAAGTGTATAATTTACCATCAAGTGTAACTTCAAACAACTTCATAGTTTACTCCGCATAAGAAAAATGAGACACCATAGAATATATAGGGAAAACAAGACCGGGTCAACTACATGTACAGCCACGTTCAAATGATGTCTCCAAACACTCTGAAACAACAATGCACGTTGGATTTAATAAGCGTTAGCTTACACAGTATCTCATAAGAATACCTGTCAGGGAGATTAGATGGTTTGGGTGACCAATACAGATGTTACCGTATCCTTCTGGACTGCTCGGGCATAAGGCGGTAACCAAATCTTCGAGTCTACATAAACATACTTCAAGGCTTAACCGCAATCGTTCGACCGGTGGACTGTAGCTCAGTCCGTAAGGCGTCAGACAACAATGGTGATGATCCTGGGTTCGAATCATACCCGAGACAGGATAGACACTGCAGGTAAGCTCAAATAGTAGCGAAACTGAAGTCCAGTGCTTCAATGTGGAACCTTGCGATGCACTTTGTGAATATTTCAAAGAAATTGTTACTGATGAGTAGTCACAAAACATAATGAACGAACTTCCCTAAACTGTGGAACAATATGGTGTGTCAGATTTAATTGCTGTTAGCATCCACTGTATCTAATGGGAAGACCTGATAAGGGGATTAGATTTGTTAGAGGACCACAAGCGATGTTGCTTGCTCATTCTCGACTGGACTGGTAAACAACTCTAGTTAAATGCGCAAGTGTGAAGAAACATTCATAAAGGCTTAGTCGCGATCGTTCGAACGATGTACCGTTACGCAGGCCGTATGGCGTGAGTCTACAATGGTGATGGTTCTGGGTTCGAATCAGACCTGAGACATGATATGCACTGCAGATAAACTCAACAAGAAGCGGAACTCGAGTCCGGTTCTTCCGAAGCGGGTCGTTGTGGTAAAAGTAAAAGTTTAATATTCAACTTTCTAAAGGCGCATCACTTATAGCAGTGATAAACATGATTTCACCAATGTAAGCAAGGATGAAGAAGCATGACTTTAATAGAACTATTCAGGGATTTATTATCATAAAATTAGCGATCGTTTCGCAGGTTTTCGCGCACATAAATGACGCCTATTTCTCAGCTTAATTTTGCTTTTTTTTACAAATTATCGTACTGTTCCAAAGGTTGTCTCAGCCGGGGGTTGCAGTGGGGATGAGCTTTCACTGCGTAAAGCGCCAAAGTCGGATATTGTCATCCGGGCTGGCGATTTTAATGCCCGAGTTGGCCGCCTATAGCTTCTTGATACCCCGTTTGCCCTTCAAGCTAGCTGCATTCAACTTCAGGACCTTGAGAGAAACATGACAATAGGCTGGATTAGCTCGTACACTAGAAATAATGAGAGTAGACATCTGCTGCCTATCAGAAACGCGCTTGCATGTCTCTAGTATTGTGATAAACCTATGCTCACCGAATAATACCGGCGTCAAGTTCCGTTTGCGTGTATCTGGTGATGGAGAGGCCCAGGCAGCGATACTTGCCAGAGTTGGTATTGCCCTGAGCTCTCGCGCCGAGTCAGCCTTGATTGACTGGTTACCTGTCAATAGCCGTTTGTGCGCCGTCCGACTTGGTGGCTCATGCAAAATCAGTCAACACAGGCAGAACACTCGTGCTCTTTTCGTCATCGCAGCCTACGCCCCCACTGACTGCAGTGCTGATTTAGCGAAAGACGAATTCCACCGAAGTCTAGACAAATTGCTGCGTAAAGCGTTAAAGTCGGATATTGTCATCCTGGCTGGCGATTTTAATTCCCGAGTTGGCCGCCTCTCATAATGTGAACGACACCTCGGTGGTCCATATGGTCACGATTGCGTCCGATCACGCAACGTTGAACGCCTGTTGAGTCTATGTGCTGAGCACCGCCTATTTCTCAGCAGCGTCAACTTCCGACATTTCGAACAACGGTCAGCAACATGGAGATCCCCCTCGACTGGACTCTGGACACAAATTGAACCAGTGTGCAAGACTGCAGATCATTTTGGTCGGCCTACCTATCATCTAACCACACGTTAGTCTGTGCAAAATTAAGAATGCGATTCAGCGGATCGCGTAAGATAAATATTACGAGGCTGGATACGCTAAATCTATCAGATAGATCAGTGGCAGAGAACTATCTAACGGCGCTATCTAATGCACTCGGACCCCATTCCGATAATATTGAGGAGCATTGGGCTCAAATCCAAAGCGCAATGTACCATGTTAGCCTGGAAAGCTGTGGAACATCCAAGCAAACAGCTTCCAACTGGATATCGGCTGCTACGGCCAAATTAATTGATCAACAGGGAGAAAGATATGATGAACAGTGCAGGCCAATTCGCCACCAGTTGAAGACTAGCCTTAAAACGGTCCGAGAATCATAGTAGGAAGAGCGAGCAAGCAAGATGGAAGCAGCCCAAGCAGTTTGCAACACCCGCAAATTGTTCCAGATCATACGCTCAATGGGACCCCGAATGCCAAGCGTGAGCGAACTCATCCCTGAAGCAGATTGGTCGTTGATTACCAACAGAGAAAGGCAAATGGACCGCTGAAGGGAACATTTCGCTAACCAATTCAATCAACCGCGACCACTCTCTGTTGCTCAGCCAAGTGGCTCCACCACTCAGTGGCCGGCCCCACAGGGACCACCTACAGAGGCAGAAATTCGCTCACACAAAATGAAGCTTAGACGACGCAAGGCCCCTGGTTTAGACGAGCTCCCAGCAATACTATTCGTTGAAGGTGTCGACGTTTTGCGCAGTGAGCTGTCAGTGCTCTTCGGAAAAATCTGAAACGAGGAAAACATAACCAGCGCGTGGGGAACGTCAGCCATCGTCCTAGTAATCAAGAAAGGGTCGAGGGAAAAGGGCGGTAATCACAGGGGTATAGGTCTCATACCGGTTGTTGCTAAACTGTTTGCATCAATCATCCTGACCAGGCTCAACAGCTACCAAGAAGCAGAGTATCGATAAGAACAGGCTGGTTTCAGAGGAGGACGCGGGTGTGTGGACCAAATCTTCACGCTGCGCCAAATTTTGGAGCAACGTTACCAATACGCACGTCCAACAATTATCGTCTTTCTTGACATACGAGCAGCCTTTGATTCCATTGACAGAACCGCTCTCTGAGACTGTCTCATTCGCCATGGTGTCTCACCGAAGTACATAATCCTGCTCAAGAAGCTGTACTGCCACACCACCGGCAGAGTCAAAGTCTATGGTGATTTATCCAAGCAGTTTACCATTTCCAGCGGGGTTCGTCAAGGATGTCCGATCTCCCCATTCCTATTTAACTTTGCGATTGACGATGTCATGAAAGCAGCAACAGCCCAGCTACCGAATTGTGAGATCGACTTGCTCCCCGGTCGTTGAGTTATGGATCTAGACTATGCTGACGACATCGCTCTCCTCGGAGAGGATGCTTGCGCCATGCAAAGCGCTTTGGATCTACACGTTTATCAGTTGTCGCTGTATGGATTACATTTCTCCTCGTCAAAATGCAAAGTGTTCCTACAGGATTGGACAGACCCAACACTTGACTTGACGATCGAAAACCATAAACTGGGAGTGACTGACAGATTCACCTACCTAGGGAGCTGCATTACCACTGAGGGCGATATCGAAGCTAAAATCACAGTACGAGTTGCAAGAGCACGCCATGCTTTCGCTGGGCTACGGCATCTGTGGCGCCGACGCGATGTTGGATTACGCTTGAAGGGCAGAGTGAGCCAGGCCACTGTACGAGCAGTTCTACTGTATGGCTGCGAGACGTGGACGCTGCGACAAGCCGATAGTCAACGATTATCGACGTTTGATCATCGCTGCCTGCGGAGTATAGCTCATTTAAGCTGGCAACAGAAAGTCAAAAATGATGACGTCAGGAAGGCAGTCCTCAGCGATCGCTCTGTGTCACTATCCGTTCATATATCCATGTGCCAGCTGAGATGGCTGGGGCACGTTCTCCGTATGGATGAGCGAAGCCTCCCTCGCATACCTCTTTTTGCTCTCACTGGACCTGATTGGGAACGTCGCCGTGGCGGACAAAGGAATACCTGGCGGAAGACCCTCAAGCGTCTAACAGCCCCACTACCCATCGTGGGAACATCGCGCTTACCCGGGTGGGGCCGAAGGACCGTGAAGATATGTGGCTGATAACACTCAGTGTGATGGCAAAACAAAGGAACCAGTGGCGAGAATCCTGCCGTCCTTGTGTTCCCGTTTATCAATGAACCTCCCCCCTCCTTTTTTCCAAAAAAGACAAAACAAGATCAAAAACGGCATGTGTAAACATACAGACAAAAAAATCCCCCCTCTTTTCTCTTTTTTTCTTTCATCATGTACCTTCTTCATGGTATACTTGTTGGCACATCGTCAGTAAAGACTTGTGTGATAATAAAATAATAATAACGGTGGTAACCATTACTGAGTTCATATGAGTATATCTTGATTCATCAAATAAGAGTTTTGCTTTTGCTCCAAATTGTATCACGCATACCTTAATAGCACGCACGTTTTAGCTATAGAAAAAGTTTGAACTGAACTCAACATGGTATACGTAACAGGCACCCATTTTACACATATGGTCTTGGATATCGTGAAATTGGGCCTCATATTACCTCACATTTCTCCCCCATTTGTATCTCAACGAATATTTGATTCCGTTTCGTTTCTGGCTATACAATTTCACCATAAATATTGTTAATCGATGTTTTGAAATAACTACTAAAACATTCGATACAGCACAGGCAACATTAAAATACAAACAACGTTTCTGTGCATATCATTGTTAAGAAAGTGACATTGCACACACAAATGAAAAAAATAAACCATGATGGGATGAAGTCATTCAAAATTACTTTTGGTAATAGCAGTGATTCTAATAAACCGGCTAACAGATTCATATGCCCAAAGACGCGAAAACTCATAGATAATCTATTGCCTGACTCGAGGAGGTGGTGATGCACTTAACTAAATTCCTATACTGCTTTTCCAAGAGATCACTAATGACGACTCACAACTGCAAAACACATTATAGTTTACTCTGAATGTATCAGAATGGGAAAATGCATAGTGGCTGTGATTTACCGTTCGCCATTAGCCGACGAAGCCTACAATTCAGGATTACTTACAAATAAACGGTTAGAAGCTACCAGATAACGCAGCTGACTAATTCTGATCACTGACTTTAGGCTGCCGAACTTTAAGGAAGATTCACTCTCTCCAGAAAATTACATAAATGCTTTATATAAACAGTTCATGGAAGAAATTACAATCTACAACCATATTCCCAACAATTCCCGATGTGGTGCTACTGATACGCCGTGTATGTTGTAATTGATATTGACAAATGAAGATCACATGATTGAGGTTATCATTTATGAACCTCAAATAGGAGTCAGACAGGCAATCAGAACAAGTAAAATCAACAAGGTGATTAAAAGTAATTACTTCTCACAACGTAAAATTACTTTTATTAAAGACATAGTCCCTGGGGTTAAGTCAGACAACATGCGCGATCAGTGGCAGTGGATTATAAATGAACTTGAATTTGCCATTGAAATGCTCTCTCATCTTGTTCCGAAGGTGAATGGCAGGCTCATAGACATTATATCAATTGACAGTTGGGAGACATTCCGTTTTCTGAGAAATAAGGTAAACTAACTTGTCGTTGATGACTAATTGAATTATCAAAATCATTCATTAAATAAAAATGGAATCATACCCAAAACATTCTGTAGCAGATCATAATTAACCTGTTGAGGGTGGAACTGGAAGATGCCGCTTTAGAGACCCATGATGGAATAAAAACCACAGCATCGCAATCTCTGAAAGTTTTAGCCCATTTCTTCACCACTGTCTCCAGCCCACAAAACACCGTTACCTATCCCTCAAGTACCGTTTTCGATACCGAAAACGTATAAAAACAACTAACTGTTACATCGGTGAATGTCCTCCGCACAATTCTCAATCTCAACACGAGAAAATCTCCCGGAGTTGGCGAATTCACCCCGCTAATCCTTCAAAAAACTGGGCTTATAATTTGTTTACCCCTCTACCCTACTTGTTTAAGCTCACTTTAATTCAAAGATTATTCCCTGTGATTTTAAGAATGGCATCATTACCCCAAACCACGAAGAAAGTATCCAACTATAACCCAGTAACACTATTACCGGTGATCTCTAATGTGATGGAGCGCCTCTTAGCAAAGAGTGTCACAAAATATCTGGAAGACAATTGCTCGCTCGCAATCGAACAACATGTTTTCAGAAAAAGACGCTCTTGCCTGGCAAACCTCCTACTCGCCCTGACTGGATATGTCAGAAGCATTCGATTGTGTCAACCAAAGTCTGTTACTACAAAAGATGGAGCTATGTGGAATCAAGATTCATTACTACCCCCGTTTGAGGATCATCTCCGTGACTGTGTCATTCGAGTGAGGGTTGATGGTGCTTTGTCCCTACCTATTGCAGTAAAGAGTGGGGTGCCGCATTGATTAGTGCTTGGTTTAATTCAATTCCTGATGTATGTCAACAACTTACCTAAACTTCTTTGCAGCAAAATCTTGTTATTTGCGGATGACATCATGCTATGGAGACAAGTACGCACATCTGACAATTGCCGACCGCTTTAGCTGGACCTCGATGCAAATTAATCCATATTAATATTGGCTTAGTTCCTCTAGTGGATTATCCCTGGCATATAATTTCGTAAAAGGCAAATGCGGTTGAGAGATATGTGCTTTCAAACGGCGTCAGTTACGATAATTGAAGTACAGTATCAATCATCTGAAGCATGGCAGAGATATTTTGCTCCGTATTGTTTAACATGATTAGTTTCTTAGAGGTTAGGAAATTTGTATTCCATATTGTTCCTCGTTAAATCCATGCTGCATTTGACCATATGGAAATATGCATGCAGAATGGGTACCTGTCTGTTGTTTTTGTCGTCCTACATGTATCATGGATTCAAAACGCAGCGTTTGGAATTACGTAGCATGCAATTTCTCCGACAGCGCTCACAACGATGGACGGTACACTGTCGATAATTTTTAGTTACACGTTAGTAATAAAATAAGACTATATGATAAACCAAAGTAGCCTACTTGTCCAATCACAAGAAAGTAATAGAAAATATTCGATTGCAGAGTTAGGATAGAATGCAATTTGTATTAGCTTATCATGTTTCATTAACGCGAACAAACTTTAATAGCAAGGAAGTGAGTTTTGCACTAAATAACAAGGTTTGAGTTTGTATTTGCTCGCCATTTTGCGGCATTCGTCCTTCAACATGATAATAAGTGCCAAAATACCGGAATCTATAGACAGACAGAAGATGCAGAGACATGACCTAGACCAATGGTCCAACATCGTACGATGATGGGTTCGGCAAACATCAGACCTACAGTTGTCACACGTTCGGTTCGCCACCCAAGATTATCACATTTTGTTGAACCATATCTACTGCAAATAACACGAAACAGTGTGAAATATGGGAAAACTGATTTTTATGATACTTATTTGCTACGTTCATTTTTCTAATGCAATACACGAATCTTAGCCAAATTGAACTGGTGATAAAGAAATGGACGTTTCAATGTTCGTGAATAGAGCAACGAGCGCAGTATAATTCATCTAGGCATTTCATAGGCTGATAATACAGCGGGTGGTTGATAAAAAACAAAACAACATGACTACAAACAGTGATTTTACATCGCAAAAATAATAGCAGCGCTGGAGTTTGTTGTTGTGAGTATTTCGGGATACCGCGATCATCTAATTAGAAAGGTAATGCACCAACTCTATCAAAATTAACTTTCACAAAATGAGCTTCAACTGTCTTTATTAGACATACCTGGAGACTCCAAAGGGATATTATCGCATTTGACGTCCGAATAATCCCAATAAAGGTACAAACAATGCCGTTCGAAGATATCAAAAACTGAAATTTAGAGAAGGTTAAAAACCTACAAAGGTCCGGCATTTCGTGAGTTGGGTCCGTCAAATCAAATATTGTATTAAAGCGGATTGAAAACAGTGTGGTCTTGCGTAAACATTGTTTATGAATGTCAGGCTACAGCTTCACATACCATATACCACATACACATGTAATCTGCTGCCATAACTTCCAGAAACGTTTCTTCAAAATTCAAACAAGCATGTGAAGCGATTTATCTTACGTGAATTAATAATTTGAATGAGATCGCTTTCAGATCAATAAATATTACAATTACAGGCCTGCAAAATAGATAAAAGATTTGGTTAATAAAAAGCTCATTTTTTGTAACACCAGTAATACCGGGTTCTTGCTGTTGGCATATATCACGTGAGGACAGTACGATGAGGATACGTATGTCTTGAAACCAAGTGAAAATTGTAAACAGGAGTTGCCCTTGTATGACACTGCTGAGTACGGATGCAACAAAAATCCTGTTTAATTACATGTGATGAAATAAATGTAGAACATATTAAACCCATGATCGTGAAACAAAAGCTCACTTTCATGCCGATTTGGTGAAGTTCCTGAAATATTTTTAAGACTGCGTTAACTAATATTAGGATCAGAAGATAAGCGAGCGCAGAGCCGCAGAGGAAACTGACTTGCACATTGTGGAATTTCAGGTTGTAAGGATGAGGTCAAACGTACGTTAGAGGTAAATAAATCTGTGAAATTGATGTATTTTAATGCAAACAGCTTGAAAAACAAACTGGATGAACTCTGTGATCGGATTAGTCTGGACCCTGCAGCGATCATTGCGGTGACGGAAAC
>JACCGJ010003087.1:0-36700 GCA_013407085.1 Atriophallophorus winterbourni
TAATTCTGTGAACCTTCTGTCACAAGTGAAACGATCTTGTAGACGATATTCGACTGTTCTTCCTTCGTCACTTTGTCTTTTGTGTTGTTGAAATGGTAACGGAGTGTCGATGCGGGTTTATGCACGATGTTGATACCAAGTGGGCCGAAGTACCGAGCAGCAATTTCGGATATGTTGAACATACGACACAGTGCGTCTGGTTCTGTTTCTCTTGGGTTTCTTTGTTGGGGTCAGTTGAACCTGTTGCGTTCCATATTTTTGGTCGAATTATTGGCAGGGCAATTCGTTCCAAACGTTGCATAACAGCCTCAGCAACTAGGCTGGAAATCGGTGATACTCGGATTTGTTCATATACCTTTCCATTGAACTTGAAGTGTGTTTGAAGACACAGCTCGATCAATTACATTAAACATTCGTGTGTCAATCGATTTCCATTATGTTCCGTTCCTTTTTCATTGAGTAAAGATGATATAGTTCGCTTGGTGAGTGTTCTGTCGATCGACGTGAATAGTGCAGTAACGTCAAAATAAACCATAAGTTCGTCTTCTTCAATCTTCACATCCGCTAATATCTGCAAAAAATGTTCCGAATCTGTCACTAGGTGCAACAATATTCCGGGCAGCTCTTTAGATAACTTGTAGGTCGGTCCTCCTGGCAAAGAAACTATTGAGCGCAATAGAAACATTTTCTTTGTGTATTTTCGGTAGAAGCTCAGTATAGTGGACTCTTGCGGCTTCATTCTTGTTTGTTTTACTCCATTCCGTTGTCCCATGAACTTCAATTTCATCAAGGTCGGGTTGATTTTCTTTTCGAGTCGTTTTGTCAGGTTTTCGTTTATTCCACTGCATGTCGTTGTATCGTTAAATAGTTGTTCAGCTTTTTCGATATATTTTGCTCTGTTCATTACGACGGTCATTCTTCGTTTGTCGGCGGTATGTTTGTCCAATGCTTTAATTCCCTGTTTATCGACTGAGGTATGTTCTATGTTCCTGGTAAGTGCGGGTACAATTCTTTGTCCGACTTCTTCTCGTTGTCTTCTGACAAGGTATGGGATTTCAATAACGACTCAAAATTAGCCACGAATTGAGTGTGATCAGCGTCTTTCAAGTTGAAGTTGAGGCCGCGTCCGAGAATGCGTTGTTCGGGGTCTGATGGACAGGTTCTTGACCCAAAGTTCCGGGCTGGTAGTGTCCTGATGAGTGATGCTATTCTGAAAGTTTGACATTCAAGGAGATCGCCATGCATCAGGTGTGAATTTTTATAGTCAAAGTTCAGTTTGACCAAGGAAGACCAGCGTCATTTGCGGGAAGAGAATAAGTGTTCATAGCGTGGTAAGATGTGAAACACTGGGCATAATAGCTACCGTCACGCAACAACTGGACCATACCGCAAGATATCAAGAAATAGAATGCAGACCCGAACGTGAGAACGAAAATAGTCGGTTTTAAATTTTACGTCAGTTGAAAAGGTGCAATAGGATGTGGGTATTTCAGTGTGTAAAGGAAGCGTGAATTCAAAATGTATGATTCCGAGCAAGGCTTTAGTAGCAGCGCAGCAATGTTGTATTCAGCAAAATAGTGTATTGCAATCGTTTGAATTATTCACCATAAAAGCATGCGTAGTAAAGAATGCGATTTAACGCCTAGTTGTCGTTGCTCTCCTTGGGTCGATGTCGACCATGGAAGTGCATCATAATCGCATGAAATCTCATGTTCTACAGCTTTTTGAATGAATAAACAGTCCGATTCGGGAGGAACAATCTCTCCGGCGATAGGCAGAACTCGGTTGTATTGCATCAGTTGCACGCCGGCGGCGTGATTTGCGTTCAGCAGCCAAGAGCTGTATCTCCTCCTCCCCAGCTTGCAGACAACGGTTTACACAATACCTTCAATGTGAGCGGTCAAGAGAAAGTTCTTTCCCACTGGCCGGGTCAATGCCAAGAGCTCTCATATCTCTCTTGCCAACGTCTTTGTACGGCAAGTGCGGTCTTCCCAATGGTCGACTTCCTAATTGCAACCCACCATAGAGTAGATCTTTCGGAATACGACCATTTTCCATTCTGTAGACATGACCAACCCACCGCAAGCGGCGCCGTCGTAATAGGGTGAACATGCTCTGTAGACCAGCTTTTGAAAGCGGTTGTGAACCTCCAGTAGCCGGCGACAACTATGAAAATATGTCTTACGTGTGCGTTGTTTTTATAGTCAAAGTCGAATGCATTGCGATTCGAAAGTACTACTATCTCTTTCTCACAGCTGAGTACAGTGCACCGTAGATTAGGCATCAACAACAATGGCACTCGATCTTCTGCAACGTGATACCGCCGTTCCAAGTATTTGTCTTTGAAATTCTTTCCATGGCGTGGGGTCAATGCCGACAGCTTTCTTTACACTTTGACCAAGGTATTTGAAACGCATGTGCGGTGCACATAGCAAGATGAAAAGCGTGCGACTTACACCGACGCCTGATTTCGTCTAGATATAGTCAATCAATTAGAAGCAACACACCGAAAAATATTCTTATTAAAGCGATAGTTGGTAGAAATTTGGGTGCAGAGATCACACGGAAAACGGGTGGTTTACCTTTGAGAGTGAGATAATCACGACTGAGAATGTAGCGCCCGGAATGACTGAAATTTAGGTCGGATATGTTGTTTATGATTTCTGAGAAAAAGCTTTGGCTCATCGGATCATCTGTTTCCTCGAACACTGTGCAAATGAAAATATGAAATGTCAGAAAGAACGAGGTTATTAAGGATAACAAAACGGTGCTGCAGCTAGACAGACAGGATGCTACGATGGATATCAGCTAAAGGAAATACTATATGGTTATTGCAACACTATTTTGCTATCGGAAGATTATGTTAGGTAACCTTTCATAAATTTATACTGCGACTGAACAGATTGCTCCATTTTAATTTATGAGCAAATTCATTTGAGTCGCAGCACGTAGGATACATTTGTACTGGTTATAGTAGAAAGAGGTTCGCAATGATATATTCGCTTAACGCAGATCGGGGAAAGTTATTATTATTATTATATTTGCACAATCTGATACAGATATAGTGCCGTTCAACATAAACAATGAGATGTACAAAGCGTTGTCATCGGCATCGTTGAACGTAGGCATGATACTACCCGGTTGCCTACACCGAAGTAGGGGAGATTTCGTTTAGGGGGTCCCACCCCGAGCCTTTACCCACAAGGCAGTGGAGCGAGAGAGGTTCGCACCTATCGGTGGCCGGTGACCGACGAAGCGGTTCATACGCCCTTTTCTGGGAATTTCCCGTTCGGAGCCCGATAACCCCGTTGATGAGTTGGTGACTTCAGTTTTTGTCTGTGCACCATACAATGTCCTTGGATAGGACAAGGGGCAGTGACTTTTGGAGCGGCGAGTCACATCCGCCGCGTCGTGATGTCATCATTGGATTTTTGTGGCTTTTATAGGGAGAACGCTTGCCAGGCGAAAACCCACCACACCCTCAGACACCACCGCCGAACCTTTCGCTGAGCTCGGAGAACCGAGCCCACCCAGCTGGCACCACGTGGAGGTATTTCGGCAAGCCAAGGGAAAGTTGGAACTAACCGATACATGTGTGCAGCCCACTTCACGGTTGGACCGACAGAGTGGTTCATGCATCCTATGAATAGGATACAGAGGGTTTCTTTACCAACCCTTGCCGTTTAAACCTCGCTCGCGTTTGCGCGCATTGAATTGGCAGAAAAGTTGCTTGCAAAAGGCGTGTCATTAACATGTTACACTCAATTACATTCGTTTCTCAAATGAGGTGTAGATGCCTCGAATAACCTTTTCAACTAGACGCTTAATTTTAGATCACTCATTTCTGTTTTAATTCACGAAATTTGCTGCAACAATAAGGAAGTCTACTACGATAATCATTGTGTGAAAAAACAATAGCACCAGCAACGTTAAAAACAAGCACACCAGTGAAAAGCATCGCAAAGATGAAATTGAAAACTCACAAAGTGCATGATCGTCGCACAGTGCCTTCTGACGCATGTCGCAAAGCCGTATGGTGCCTTTACTGTTGCTATAGATGAACAATGAGCACGCAGAAGGATGAAACTGAGCGGCTGTGATCACTTCCGATAAATCTTCCATGTTTGCCGGTTTGATATCCACAATATCTAGCGGAAACGGTTAAGAGACGAGCAGCGCTTTACAACAACAACAACAACAACGACAACAATAGCAATTCACGTGCGCGCCGCAAGGTGCATTCCTGTACTCATAATGTGTGCAACGAGATCCAGGGGTATGGCCCTTGGTATCAAAGTGAATCCCTCATTTGGCATTATGCACCAAACGAAACAAGACATTACGCACACAATAGAAAAAAAATTAGTGTGACACTTGTCTACCGCTAACGATTGCTCAAAAACGGTATCTATGCGCTGAAATAGAGTTGAGCGGGAGGCATAGTAGCAAGTGAGTAAGCGAAAAGTACAACCGCAGTGTGCATGTGTGTGTTTACGAGATACGAGAATGCACACTAGGGCGGACTTGTTGGAGTGTGTTCTTAGAGAATACGTGAAAAAAATCGATTCACCTCGAACACGAAACAGCTCAGCTACCTGTCCGCTGAATATTTATGAATAATGATTAATGTCGCATGTCGCGCAGCATCTCTGATTGACAAAAGAACTTACTGGTAATAAAAATGTCTACAAAACGATATATGACCAAGGGAGAATGCTTGACGGCTCAACTTTGTCGAGATTAAAAGCGACAATATTTATAGTGCGTTGCCTTGTCAGACGTACTAAAGTTATATATATTAAATATCAAAAAGGATACTGAAAGACTGATCGGTAATTTGTAGATTCCAAAGGTTGATTCGCAAATCGTCTGCAGAAAGGAAGGTTTCCTGGTCCGAGTTCACCGATAACGAGTTGATGAGATACGCGTGCGCGTTGGCGAAAATGCGACGGGGGATCGCCTCGACCGTGGGTTCAATCTCCTCGAAACGAGGAATGCGGAGGTCATCTGGACGGGAGAACTTTGGCTGAGTGATTCGTGTCTCCTCGGAGGACCGATCTGAAGAGGCATCCATCTGATTGTTCTCCGCTTGGAGATTATACCCGATTGCACGTTTGTGACGCTCCACGATGCGCCATAATTTTATGGTTTTATCTAAAACGGGACAGTTTGAGTGGTTAAATTCTCTGTCTTGCGTTTAACATCCACGTTTCAGCGGCACAGTGTCAACAATTGTCGCTCGTGGGGACCACTTTCAAAGGTGGAAGTTTGTGAACTTTTTTTCTCAAAAACTTCATTGTAGGTAAAAGTGTGAGATTATTTTATTGAATGCATGGTCTTTATAAAAGGGCTTACAGTATTATTGTGAAAACAATATCGCAACACCAGCAGTAAGCTTTCATAAGTTTCAGTGGTAAGATGAAAGCGTGAGAAATGTGAATGGACGAATAAAACAATGAATTTTGATGTATTCAAATGCCTCGGACAATGATTAATTCTACAGTACGACGTGAATCACATTGTCATGCAAAGTAGCTCAACGTCGATCGTTGTATTTGGCCGACTCTGATGGGAATTTGTGAAAAAGTGCCACCGCGATTAGTTGATTAGTTTTTCGGGGCCTTCAAATCGGCCGTGCATAAAATTAATTTCTCCACAAGTTTTTTCCCGCTTTTTTCGTTAAATGTTGATGCTATCTTTGTGTCAAACGAATCATTGTTTGTATCAACTGAGGCCAATTTTGAACGAATTACGAGATACCGGGAATTGCTGTGAAACTTTTGTTTACAGCATTTGCTAATAAACTGGACTACGTGTGGTAATTATTAATCAAAACGGGCAGGAAACATCGTTCTGTCGACAAATTGTAACTCCATGTCGGGATCTGTTCGTCAATTTTTTGGTAAAATTATTGTAACTGTTGAAAATTCGTGTATCATCATCATCATCATAGACAGCATTACACTGGTAGCGCGTACCGAATGCTTAACTGCAACACAACCATGAAAAAGTAAAATCCTAAAAGATGGGGAAGGGTGGGACTTAAATAGCTACGGATTCTATAGAAGAGTAAGCACAAACAAACTGGGTAGAGGTGACTACACCTCGAATGGAACATGCATTCAAGCAAGTTTCGTGAACGTGTAGAGCGATATCAGCATGGCAGCTTCCTTGCGGCTTTCACTGTCATGCCTCATAAAAAGCTTTTCTCGTCACTCCGCTTGACAAATTATTATTCTTCTTGAACGAAAATAACGTCGCACAGTACTTGTCATCACCATCAAAAGCAATACTGCAACAACAGAGATACACTGTCATATAATCTGGAGGAGTTTGTGCTTACAAAGAAATGTAGGCTTAGAAAGCTAACACACACACAAAGTTAAAGCGGTTCCAAAGGTTGTCATAGCCGGGGGTGGCAGTGGGGATAAGCTCCCACTGTTTATAAAATGCTCCCATATGGCATGCGTCTCAAATAGCCTCTGACAACCAAGTCCAGCTTCTGGCCTGCACGAGTGGCTCCCCGAGCCCGGCGGAACTGCTTCTACCAACAGGAGAAGGGGCGAGGGCGAGTGACTGGCGCCTGAAAACCAGTTTGCTTCGGGCAGATGTAGCTCGTTAGCCTGGGAGGGCATTTCATCTAAGGGAAGGAAAACCCTGATTTTAAACCTCCGCTGCCTTGCGGGATACCCGATCGCGGGAAAGGCTTCGGGAGAAAACCCTGAGGAAAACAGAGTCTGGTAGACCACCTCTTTCTGGCAACTCCCTGCTGCCTTGCAGGTCGCACTTGGTTGTGCAAAGGCTAGAGAAGCTGACTCGAACAAACGCCGAGTGGTGCTGGGGACGCCGCTTTGTACCCAAATTCCCAAGAATCTTCTTTGAAGCCGACTCATCCTCTAGGAGGAGATAGTCGCACAAAGTAAAGTAAAGTAAGTAAAGCGTACACCATCAACGAAGTATCGTGAATCAGCGTCATTGGTAAAAACAGCTTCTTGAGGCTTGTTTTGGCACTTCACTCGTTTCGGTGGCAGAAATCCCTTGAGGCGAAATCAGCAGAGTAGCATAACGGAACTATGATGTACTTCTTCCTACTTTCCTTGTATGAAAGCCGCTCACGGGTCGGAATGGCGTCGTTGAAAAGGGTAGCCGAACTATAACCTGGCTCGAGCAGCTGAACGATTTTATAGTTCAACGCGTTGCAGTTGGAACGAATCGATCCCGGGTCTAGATCCGAGAGATATGCACTGGTGTCTCAGTCTCAGATACATAGCTCAGAAACGTTTTCATTGGCGGTCTCATTGTTGACATTTTTTCCAGGTGTTTAATTAATCTTGTATGTTGGAGTGGCAAACAAGCTTGTTATGATGTGTGACAGTGAACGCCGCGAAGGAGACTGGCGTGCTGATGTCATTCTACCCTCTTAAAACACTTGATTGCATGTGTGCGTGATTGAGGCGTAGACATCTCGTCCCAGTGTCGCGCCCAACCTTCTGAAGCTTCCTAGGTCCAATTCTCTTTGATCTATTTAGAATTTTTTCGTGCCATGACTGTGCGGCACAGGTAATCTCGGCCGGTATAAGATGTTTATGATGATGATGATGTATTAAGACTTGCATGGCTTATGCGTGCAAACGGTACGGTATAATTATAATAAGGGCGCAAGATTATAGCGCACTCGTTGCCAGTTGCAACAGACGCAGCTTAAAAAAGTTGAATCGAATGAAAACAAATAATTAAAGCGATAAAACCAAGCTGCGCTATCATTGAGACGCAACAAAACCGCGTGGTCGAATGCTACACGCTGCAACTCCAATATAGTGGAATGCACTCTGCAGCTTGGCACCATTGAAACTATTTATATCAGTGCGGTCAAGGGCGAGCGGCTGTGGTGTACGAGAGTTTGAGCAAGTCTAGGGTGCAAAAAATCAATAACTGTGTTGAATAAACTATAAAAAATCAGAGGGGGAAACGACGAGGACATTTACCATTGGTGGACAATAAAAACCGAGCATTATTTGTGCGGGGAAGCCAACGGATTTTATTGATTTTTTCTTCGATTTCTAGTGACTTCAGATAATCGAATTCCGGTTCGTGGCTGACGAATGTGCAATACACATTGTGGTTTATGCGCATGTGGTGAGGTTGCTGAAAAGAAAGTCGAGTCGATTGAATTGTACGGATAAAATCTTTATGGAACTTCAGATACCAGATAAACACGTATTGCCCTTAACCTATAGTGAAGCTTATGAGTGGCCGGATGTGTTATGATGATGACTATATGTTGATGATGATAACTACGTGTTATCTGTCTAGGCCTGGGCAACCTGACAGTAATATCGCCCACGTGCAGTCTCTGACTGTGCGGCACTTTGCCTGGATCAGGCTTGTGCTATCATACCATACCATACCATATGTATGTAGGAAATCACAAGCTGGATTCAGGCCAAGTGCCACACAACCGGAGACTGCACGTGGGCTAAGATACTATAACGTTGCCCAGGCAGATAGATCGAAAAACAGTAGAATCGCGTGTATAAATAGAGCAAAGGGGAGATAGTGAACATATTCGCAAGGTACCCAGGCCGTGACATATGTAAGTAAAGAATAATGAAGTGAGTGTATCACGTTTCTGGTACACAGCTGATTACCACTGGCGAATTTATTCATCATGGTATTGCTCGTGGTGTAAAGAAGTCCTGCACATCTTTGTGTAACCAGGCAGCAGCGTGTAAACTATTGGCACTGCTTTGAATAAGTTATCCGGTTACACGAAAAATGCTATTATAGTCAACAAGAAATGAGACCAAGGTGAGAAATTTCACGTGACAGAAAGCAGATTCGACCCTTTGCGGTAAAAAGCTGTCAATTAAAATCAACCTTAATTCCTCGCGACATTGTCTACATATTGTGGGAACAAAATCGCAACATTCTGTATGGCAATCGAGGTATCTCGTAGACCAACTATTCACAGTTGACTATCGGCCAAGGAGATTTTAACAGTATAATAACGGGACTCCGCAAAAGAATGCAAAGAATAGTAAAACCGTGTTAAATGGGATAAGCTGGGGAGACGATTACCAAAGGGCTTCTAGAGAAAAATTTCAAGTGAACAACACGTTGAAGAACGTACGCGATTGTGAGAAACTAACCTGTTGATCACGGTGAAATATGACGATTCGACCACCACGGTCTCCTGTAGCCAGGAAATCGCCACTTTTATCATATTCCACACAGGATATTATATCAGCTGGTTGAAAAACGCGTACATCAGACAGGATATAAGTCGAACATACCATCGTTCACTTCCTCACAGGTACCCTTTATTTGATTGAAGTACCATCCTTGTTCAAAGGCTGCTACAAATAAAACAACGTTTATAGTACTTAACGTGATGAAGTGAAACTTGTTGCAGTGAATACACACAGGGAATGACTACATTAATTAAAGTGAGCTCTAGTAATAAACACGAGGAAACGTGTGATTACGCTTAAATGCTTCTTTAATAGGATATGATAAAATGCCCTAGATTGCGGAAGGATGAATCGAAGAAATATTTATTTATTCAGTAAGCGTGGTTAGCTCCGATGTCGGTGAATCAGATGTCATTCTCTTGAGTGTTCGAGGTTCAATAACAAGCAAAACTAAGAGTCAAAATCTAAATGTCCGAAAACACAAATATTGTAGTGAATAATATATATATATATATATATATATATATATATCATATATATTCTATCTCTATTATATACTTATATATGGCTCAAATATATATATACTGGCAATTACTCGTCTATATTATAGGCAAATGGGTAGTTATGAAAAACACGGTGACTTACGATCAGACATACACCCGGTGTCAGGATTTACGAATGACATAACACATCAAGTTCTTGGGAGTGCTGTAATAAATAAAAACATGATATAAGCTATGCTGAACAAATATGGTCAACAAATGAGACACAGAAACAAGGCTGGTGAAATCAAAAATGGAAGTGAAAGCAAGTTAAAAGACAAATTAGGTGTCAAATGAGCTTTATCGGTTAAATAATACGCTTCACAATGGGTCATGCGTGAAAATGATCGCAGTCTGAAGGCTGTTGTAAGCATATTCGGGATAGACAAATTTGCTTTAGTGACTATTTTCTTACCTACCCAACAGATTGAGCATAAGATGATGGTGAGATTTTTCGTCCCAGTGTGCGAAACCCACCACACACTCAGATACTATCGCTAAACCAGAGAAACCCAGAACACTCAATGACATCATGTCATAATTATTAGTTGCTTGTGCTGTACTCCTTTTACATACAGTTACTAAACTTTTCGTATTTACATTTCAGTAAAGCGTTACTTATTTAATACAAACGTGACTTCCTTTTGAACTCAATTCGGATCATATTCTACAACGTTACAATTTACTTATCTAGATTCCTCGACGCTGAAACCAATTCACCAGATGCACCCAAATGCTTGAATTATTGGTTTCGTACATTTAATACTTATCTGAAATCTGTGGAACCTTCCAAATCTGGCAAACTCGAAACACTTATTTGTTTCCTAGATCATCTGGCGTATGATAATATTGCGGGCTGTACCGATTACAAATCTACAATAGAGGCATTGCGTCAAATATGTCCTCCCGAAAAATATTATTTATGCTAGATATCTCTTGCAAACGTGCAAACAAGAACCTGACCAAGACGTTGATTGGTTTGTGCTAAAACTAAGTCTTTAGATAAATATTGTGAATTCAAAGGTGTCACTGTAGTAGAACATCGAAGCGAATGTATCCGAGATGCTGTGATACACAAAATTCAGTCCTTTTCTATTCGTGAAAAACTATTGGCGCAGTCGGAACTCAGTCTAAACGGAGCACACAGGCTTGCTAGATCTCTTGAATTATCTCATAAGCAATCTCAACCATATACAGGTAATCAGTCCCTCCTATGTTCAGCCATCCCATCCACACAAAAAAATCGACCGAGCCATCACATCAGTTTAATCTGTGTGGCGATCATACCACTGGTTTATCAACATTCATGCAATCTTGTTATTTCTGTGATTATACCCGACATTCTCGTTCAGAATGCCGTGCACGAGAGGCAGTGTGTAATCATGTAGCAAAAGAGGTCATTTTCAGCGCGTATGCCGTCCAAAAACTAGACACAATCACCAAACTGTGCGTCAATGCCAATTTTATCATCTATGTCTGTTGTTACTGCACCTGATAGCTTATCCCGTACCATCACAACTGTTGTAATTAACGGAATTGCTCTCTGTGTGCTTGTCGATACTGGGATCTCTTGTGATTTCATCAGCTCTAACATAGTAAATTCATACAACTGGAAAGTTTACCCAAGCTCTTCAGTTTCAAAATGGCATCTATGACACTCTCTTGTCAAACGATGTGTTATTGCTCCGTATCCATTCAATATGGATGTGCCCTATAAGAAAAATTCAAACTCTTCGTACTACCTGATCTCAGCACTGTAGTCCTATTGGAATATGACTTCCTAAGCCTGCACTCCAAGATTGAAATTCTATTCGATGGGGAAAGTGATAGGTTTACCCTCTGCGGCTTGACTGCTGCAATCGTTGAATCTCCCTCACTCTTTACGAACTTGTCGCCAGCTTGCAAACCTACTGCAACTAAATCGAGGAGACATTACCCAGATGTTGAACAATTCATAAGAACTGAATTTGGCCGCTTATTGCAAGAAGGCATAATTGAGTCTTCAACATCATAATGGAGAGCCCAAGTGCTTGTCACAAATACGAACAACAAACGTCGAACGGTTGTGGACTACAGTCAGATCAATACTTTTACATATTTGGATGCGTAGCAATTGCCGCGTCTTGATAAAATGATTGAAGAGATCTCACATTTCGGTATTTATAGTACTTTAGTTTTTCCCGCTTACTATCAAATTCCGATAGCTGCAACCGACCATTCACATACCGCTTTTGAAGCTTGTAATAGCTTATTCCAGCATTACCGCATACCGTTCGGTGTTACAAATGGTGTAGCATGTTTTCAACGCGCTACTGACGGCATCATAAAGTCCGAAAATTTGAAAAACACGTATGCACACATAGACGACGTCAGGGTTTGTGGTAACACTCAGGAGGAGCATGATGCTCATCTCGATTCGTTCATGAGCTACAAGGAACTATGGAATAGCGTTTAATGATAGTAAGACTGTCACGGCGGCCAAGTAGATCTCTCTCTCTCGAGTCACATGGTTTCCAAGGGTGTGATTAGACCTGACACAAAATGTACGGAACCTATTCGTAGGCTACCACCCCCACGTAACGCTAAAGAATTGCAACGCGTGATTTCAATGTTTGTTTACTACTCCCAGTGGATACCTTCGTTTTCTGACAAAATAAACAAACTGGTGAAAAACAAAACATTCCTTCTACCTGATGACATCCAGGCAACCCTTGAAAATCTGAAAGGCGAACTTGAATGTGCCATACTTATTACGATAGACTATAACGAACCATTGCCAGAACCACAAACCCATTGCCATTTACTCGAAGACGATCAATTCTAGCGAAAAAATCACTGCTGTAGAGAAGGCATACGCCATTGTTGAATCCACCAGGAAATTGAGGCACTATTTAATTGGTAGACAATTTAAAATGGACACTGACCAGCGCTCAGTTACAGTTATGTATGGTGGTGGCCAAAAGTGTAAAATCAAAAATGATAAAATTAGACACTGGAAAATCGAGCTTTCGGAATTCGAATATGATGTTCTTTATCGGCCGGGTAAGGAAAACCATGTTGCGGGCACTTTATCACGTAACGTCTGTGCGCATGTGCAATCGTGCAGTAGTTTGTGCTCTGTGCTAAATTGATTGGCCAAAGGTAGTGAGCTGCATGTTGAAACAGGCTGGAGTCCACTACCATTTCCTTTTTTCTCATATCTGTCTAGGCCTGGGCAACCTGACAGTAATATCGCCCACGTGCAGTCTCTGACTGTGCGGCGCTTTGCCTGGATCAGGCCATACCATAACGTCTGCGCCTCCATTTCAAACCTTGAACAACTGAGGAAGCTGTACAACTCACTCTGTCATACAGGAGTTACTCGAATGTTTCATTTCGTCCGGTGCAAAATATCTACCTTATTCCGTGGACGATGTCAAACGAGTCATTGTCAATTGATGACAGTGCGCCGAACTAAAGTCAAGGTTTGTCCAATCTTCCGATACCTTTGTTAAAGCACCACAGCCTTTAGAGCGTTTAAGTATAGATTTCAAAAATCCTTAACCTTCAAGTGACCGAAATCGCTATTTGCTAACATTAATAGACGAATTCTCTCGATTCTCTTTTGCCTTTTCATGTGCGGATATGTCATCAACTACTGTGATTGACTGTCTCACACAACTTTTCACTTTTTTCGGGATGCCTGCCCATATACACTCTGACAGGGGTTCATCCTTCTTGTCTTCCGAACTTAAAAACTTTATGACAGATAAAGGAATCGCTTATAATTTACAAGGCAACAGCCAGTTCAAACGTTTCAATGGCACATTTTTGAAAGCAATCAGCCTTGCTTTGAAAACTCATAATTTAACGACAACTCGTTGGGAGGCTGTTTCACCAGATGCTCTACACAGCCCCCGGTCATTGCACTGCACATCCAGGAACCACTTCATGAACGCGTTTCAGTATGCTCGATCTTCTTGCTATGGGACTTCTCTGCCTTCTTGGCTAACTACGCCAGGTTCGGTTATCCTGTAGCGATGCCATCGTTTATCTAAGTATCAAACGTTGGTGGAAGTCGAACTCCTGAGTTTTAACCCAAATTACGTTCATATTGCTCACCAAGATGGCAGAGCCGAAACTGTATCACTCCGCTGTTTAGATCCAACAGTTTAAGAAACGACAATCGACCTGACTCTGATATGAACATCGAATGTACCAAATGACGTTGCCGACGTCACTGCATGAAACCCATACCCCTGTTTACCCGGAACAACTAGAAAAACAGCAGCGTGCTCGCCCCTACGGTCTGAGAAACAGGTTAGTCTCAAATTAATTTGAACTGAACATTACTTTAATCGTACAAACTGTTTCAAAACAAAGCCCGGTAGAATGTTACGATTATTACTTACTTGTGCTGTATTCCTTTTACATACAGTTACTAAACATTTCGTATTTACATTTCAGCACATGTACTCTCGTTCTAGAACTATTATTATTATTATTATTATTATTATTATTATTATTATTATTATCACACAAGTCTTTACAGACGATGTGCCAACAAGTATACCATGAAGAAGGTACATGATGAAAGAAAAAAGAAAAAAGAGGGGGATTTTTTGTCTGTCTGTTTACACATGCCGTTTTTGATCTTTTTTTGTCTTTTTTGGAAAAAGGGAGGGGGAGGGTCATTGATAAACGGGAACACAAGCACGGCAGGATTCTCGCCACTGGTTCCTTTCTTTTGCCATCACACTGAGTGTTATCAGCCACATATCTTCACGGTCCTTCGGACCCCACCCGGGTAAGCGCGATGTTCCCACGATGGCTAGTGGGGCTGTTAGACGCTTGAGGGTCTTCCGCCAGGTATTCCTTTGTCCGCCACGGCGACGTTTCCAATCAGGTCCAGCGAGAGCAAAAAGAGCTAGGCGAGGAAGGCGTCGCTCATCCATACGGAGAACGTGCCCCAGCCATCTCAGCTGGCACATGGATATATGATCGGAGAGTGGCACAGAGCGATCGCCGAGGACTGCCCTCCTGACGTCATCATTTTTGACTTTCTGTTGCCAGCTTAAACGAGCTATACTCCGCAGGCAGCGATGATCAAACGTCGATAATCGTTGACTATCGGCTTGTCGCAGCGTCCACGTCTCGCAGCCATACAGTAGAACTGCTCGTACGGTGGCCTGGTACACTCTGCCCTTCAAGCGTAATCCAACATCGCGTCGGCGCCACAGATGCCGTAGCCCAGCGAAAGCATGGCGTGCTCTTGCAATCCGTGCTGTGATTTCAGCACTCAATTCGGATCATATTCTACAAAGTTAAACATCACGAGAGATAGACCAATCCAATCCAGTCACAAGTTCCTTACTATTGAGGCTTAGAGCTGTTTTGATTGAATCAATAACCTGTAACAAAACTTTGCACTTGGAAGGTGCAAAGCGCATGCCAAAGGATGGTATGATAATACATAGTCGGTCTAAAGTAGACTGAGCATTCATATAGGAATTGAATAGTAGAACTACGTCGTCGGTATTATCCAAATCAAAAGTTCCTTAACGCAGTCTATCTGAATGCCAGGTGACAGTAAGTCTGCATCACATAAATCCATGAGTCAATTACAAAATTGAACAAAAATGGAGAAGTCGGACACCTTTGTTGAACACCCCTAACCGTAGGAAAGTTGGTTGATAGGCTATTGTACATCCCTAATGAGCCCAAAAGTATGGGCGATCGATGTCGACCATGGATGTACATCACAATCGTGTGATTCTTTTCATGTTCCACAGCTTTTCAAAAGACTAAACAGTCCTATTCGGTAGGAACAATCTCCTGCAGCGCTTGCAACGATAGTCAGTACTCGGTCGATCGGCGTCAGTTGCACGCCTGCGGCGTGATCTGCGTTCAGCAGCCACGAGCTATATCTGCTCCTCCCCAGCTTGCAGCTTTACACAAGCGGTCCAGAGCAAGTTCCTCTCAACTCGCTGGGTAAATGCCAAGAGCTTTCATATCTCTTATGCAAACGTCTGTGTACGGCAAGTGCGGTCTGCACAATGGTCGACTTCCTGATTTAAACTCGACATAGAGTAGATCTTCCGGAAAAAGACAATTTCCATTCGGTGGACCTGGCCAAGCCACCGCAGGCGGCGCTGTCGTAGTAGGATGAACATGCTCGGTAGACCAGCATTTGAAACCACTTTAGCATTAGTCACTTTGTTTATCCACGATATGTTCAAGATACGACGGATGCTTCGTAGACGGAAAGCATTCAGCTTCCGTTCGTGTCTTGCGTGAGTGGCCCAGGTTTCAATGCCGTAGAGTAAAGCATTTAGTATACACGCGCTCATTTTTGTCTTTACAGTCAACTTGCGGTTACCCTAAACAAGAGAGTTCAATCGGGACAAAATAACAGCTGTTCTGCCAATCCGCTTATCAATCTGTGTCTAGCGAGAGGATATTCGCATTGGTCGAATTAACATATGTGAAATGATGCACTGGTTTAAGCTGACAGTTTCCGATAGTGATGATTGAAGGCGATACAATCAGTTGACCAAGGACTTTGGTCTTGCTCATGCTGATTGTTAGCCCAAAGTCTTTGCATGCCAACGAAAAACAGTCCTTTAGCGACTGAAGGTTCGCTTGGGAGTGAGCAATAAAGGCTGCATCGTAGGCAAACAGCAGGTCACGGATTACACATCCCGTGCTCTGTTTTGTGCTCTCAACCGGTTCATGTTGAAAAGCATGCCATCATTTCGCGTGCGTACTTAAATACCTTCTGTCCTCGTCCTGAAAGCGTGCTTCAGAAGCAGAGCAAAGAAAATGTTGAACAGCGTGGGAGCAAGAACACATTCTTGTTTGACGCCTCGGCGAATTTCAAATGATTCTGAACTGCAACCGTTAAAATGGACTGAGCCTTTCATGCCTGAGTGGAATGAAATAACGAGTCAGAGCAGAATATCAGATCAAGCATTTGGAAAAAACTCTCCTCGCTGACGTAGTCGTACGCCTTCGTTAAATCTATAAAAACAGTGTATAATGGCATAAGCATTTTTCTTTAAGTTGTCGCAGGGAGAAGATCATGTGAACGATTTATAGTCAACTGCGGAACCCACATTGAGATTCGAAGTAAACACTATCAGCTAAAACTTGTAGCCGGATCTGTAAGACTTTATCAAACAATTTGCCTACAAGGTTCCAAGGTTGTCACAGCCGGGGACGGCAGTGGGGATGAGCTCCCACTGTCTATAAAATGCTCCCATATGGCGTGCGTCTCAAACAGCCTCTGACAACCAAAGCCCAGCTCCTGGCCTGCACGTGGCGGAACTGCTTCTACTGACAGGAGAAGGGGCGAAGGCGGATGACTGGCGCCTCAAAACCAGTTTGCTCCGGGTAGATGGAGCTCGTCAGCCTGGGAGGGCAGTCCATCTAAGGGAAGGAAAACCCTTATTCCAAACCTCCGCTGCCTTGCGGCATACCCGATTGCGGGAAAGGCTTCGGGAGTGAACCCTGAGGAAAAATCCTTGCTGCCTTGCAGGTTGCACCTGGTCGTGCAAAGGCTAGAGAGGCGTACTCGAACAATCGCCGAGGCACGTCAAGAGAGGCGCAAGAACCCTCAAAATGGTCACCGGCTCTCGTGAAGGAAAAAAACCGCTGCCTTGCGGGTAGACTTTTGAGTCAAAGGCTCCGGGTGGGGTCCCCTAAGCTAACCTCCTATTTCGGCCTTGGGAACCGGGTAGTATGTCGCCTTCAACAAGAACCATGGAACCTACATTTTTCTTTCATCATGTACCCTCTTCATGGTATACTTGTTGGCACATCGTCTGTAAAGACTTGTGTAATAATAATAATAATTTGCCTACAACATTCAGAAGGGAAGAGGCGAAGAGGCTGTAATAATGCTGTTCTACATAATTCGATGACACGTTGCCTTCCCATTCACTAAGCGGTCGATTGCCCTATTGTGCTGATCTAGAGCAGATGTAGTATCTAGAAGTGAAATTGTTAGCAACCGCTCAACATTTTCTAGTACACGTGATAAAACCGTGCTGTACATGGATGTGCAATCGTACAGTACTTCTGTGCTGTGCGGCTAACACCGTGTTAAATTGATTGGCCACGGGTAGTGAGCTGCATGCTGAAACACGCTGGAGTCTCACTACCATCTGTATTCTCTATTTCTCATATCTGTCTAGGCCTGGGCAACCTGACAGTAACATCGCTTACGTGCAGTCTCTGACTGTGCGGCACTTTGCCTGGATCAGGCTTGTGCTTTCATACCATACCATAAAGAGAGGAGAAGTGCTCTACCCATCTTTCCATCTGCTGATTTTTGTCGACAATCGGGTTACCAGATACAGATTCAACGGAAGCCTTTTTTAATTTGTTTTTACGAATGGCTCTCTTGAAAACATCATACATGCCGTGAACATTTCCAGTATCCGCAGCTTTTTGGATACTGAGGCTAATTCAAATCCAATAGTCATTTGCACGTCGTCTTGTAGTCTGTTAGACCTTATTTGTAGCTGCTCTAAAAAGTCGAAAGTTTTCATCTGTTGGCATACCTTTGAACTTCAAGAATGCTGACCGTTTCTCTTTCAACACAGCAATTATCTCAGAAACTTTTGCATCAAACCAGTCGCTCGTTCGAGCTCTCTTCGGACCGTAAGTTAAAAGTGCGACGCGGCATATGCAGCTTTTAGCGATTCCCAGCTTTCTGAAACCGATTATAGTTGGGCTGTCTTGTTGAAGTTGGCTGTAAAGTCTTTTGCAAATCTCGCAGATAGATTAGGTTCGCACATGCGAGTGACGTATATCTATGGTTTAACAGACAATTTGGTGCGGTAAAATCTCGTCTGGGAAAACTTCAGTTTTACACAAACCAGCGAAAGGTCAGTTCACTGTCTGTGCTTTGATATGATGTGGTGAGGAGTACGCTTTCTGTCTTGTAGTTCAGGCATTTTACTAAGGTCGCACTGTTTGACTGGATCCCAGTCGACAGTCGCCTTTGTGCAGTAAGATTACAGGGTTCGTGCAAGAAAGGCCGATTTTGCAATCAATCCCGCAACCTATTGGTGGTGGTTGCCTATGCATCGACTAATTATTATCCTGAACTTGACAAGGATGAGTTTTATCGAAGATTACAAGAACTCATTAGACTTGAATCGAGAAGTGACATCGTGGTCTTAGCAGGAGACTTGAACGCACGTGTAGTCCG
This sequence comes from Atriophallophorus winterbourni, assembly GCA_013407085.1. Taxonomy (NCBI): domain Eukaryota; kingdom Metazoa; phylum Platyhelminthes; class Trematoda; order Plagiorchiida; family Microphallidae; genus Atriophallophorus; species Atriophallophorus winterbourni. Next base: position 18,930 of record JACCGJ010003087.1, read on the forward strand.
TCTATCTTTAAACGAGCATTTCGTGGGTGGAAATTTTGGTCTCGATTGTCATCGTAATGACAACGGCGAAAGATTGCTTAGCTTGTGCTCAGAGCACAGACCGTACCTTGTCAGCACTAACCTCCGCCATTCGAAGCTTCACTGCTCCACCTGGAAATCTTAATCGGCGGCCTTGTTCACGCAAATCGACCATATTGTTATCAGCTACACGCGGCTATCTGATCGAATGGTGCACTTGTGATCAGTTCAGGCGCGTCTTCGTTCTGTATTATATTGCAAACTCAAAAGAATCCTTAATTTTCATTCTATTAACCGAAGGGTAGCCTGGGAGATCCAGTGGGAACTTCTGCTGAAGTTGGAACTGTCACATGCCGACTCCGCGGCATCTTGCATTACAGTAGTAATTGCAGTCCACTGCTGTTTGACATTTTCAGACACCACAGTGGGAAGATTATCTACTAAAGCACCGCGATAGGCTTGCTGAATTTTAAGATCCGAATTTTAATGTAAATATCGATCGAACGTGATTAGAATCTACACTAGTATTACAGAAGAAGAGACAGTTCTCAATGTAGCTTCTCCATCTAGCGCTTATGGCAAGATGGTCCATTTGTGTCCATGGCTGATTCTCATTAGGCGGGCGCCAAGTTGCACGCTGCCGCATTTTATGTCTAAACGAAGTGCTGCTTGTAGTATGTTTGTTTGTAAACGTTATTGTACCCCACTAAAATCTTTTTTTTCAGCCTGTACTCTTGTTCTAAGTTCGATAAAGCCTTTATTTAAGGCCTTTGTCTTCTCACTATTCTCCTGATCGCTTGAGCTCATTACAATTTATCGAACTGGTTATCAATATCAATGGGTCGTTCCCTGAGACCGGATCGATTCGACAATGACCCGAGCACACCAGATAGCTCACGTCATTCGACTCACTGGTATTGCACTATCTCTATCTTCCTCACCTCAATTGCTGAACTGAACCCTGAAAAACTATACAATCTCATCAACTACGTTTCACCGTCTAATATCAGACTGTATCACTTATGAATCAACCATTCCAGTTTTGCAGAAAACATATGTGAAACCAACGAATGAAGTCTTTGACCAACACAGCTGGTTTTTGAGTAAACAAGAACCCAGTCAAAATATCGATCAAGCTCAATTCACTGGCCAAAGATTGTAATTTTCAAGAAGTCACGTCAGAACAGCATCGCGATCGTACTGACCAAGTTGCTTTCATTTCTGGTATTCATTCAAACACTGAACGCCTTCGTTTTTTATAAATGCGATCAATGGATCCGCGTTCGTATATTGAATAGGTGAAAATTCTCGAAGCCGCGCAGACTCATTCTTTATCGTACGCCGTCACTGATCCGAATTTTTGTGCATTTGTGGATGCGACTACACCCTTGACCAATCCACCATCAACTGATTAGAATGTTCTTTCTACGGTCAGCAGTGATACATGTATCTTCTGCGGATACGGACGCCATCCCCAAAAAAATGTCCCGCTAGAGAATCAGTCTGTCGCAAATGTGGTAAAATCCGGTAATTTTCAAAAAGTTTGTCGATCCAAGTACTCAAACAATAAATCGCTTCACTCTACTCGATGCCTATCCGCTTCCACGTATAGATGACCTGGTACACAAAATCGCGTCTTACCGTGTTCAGAACCGTGGATCTTAAAAGTGCATAACATCAGATCCCGATTCATGCATCTGATAAAACATATACTGCTTTGGAGGTCTGTGGAAATCCGTACCAGTTTTATGGAATCCCTTTTTGGGTCACCAACGGTGTCGCCGTTTTTCAACGAATCATGGATACACTGATAAAGGAAGCGAATCTGAGGGACACCTTTGGTTATTTAGACAATGTCACTATCTGCGGCAAAACATCATCCGATCATGACAAAAATTTATCTCGATTCATGGAGGCTGTCGAGTCCTACGGAATCACTTTCAACCCAGACAAATCTACTCTCGCAGCATCCAAAATACACCTCGGTTATGAAATTTCTATTGGATCTATTCGACCAGATGCCGAACGTTTTCGATGTCTTCGAGAACTGGAACCACCCAATATTGTAAAGTCACAACAGCGGATCGTCGGCTTATTTGCCTATTATCCCCAATGATCATGATATGAAGCTTCAGAAGCGGAGAACTCAACGGCATGCTGCGAAATGCACCTTATCCACTAGGATTGTGAACACATGGAATGCCCTTCCGAGAACAGCCTTTGAGGCAACCACGGAAGAGCAGTTCAAACATGCACTTGACAAATGCTTGCCGGTTGTTTTGAAAAGGCAATCTACCGTTAAATGAAACCTGTTCATCTGAATGACGATCATGTCAATGGTTAGACTGTCAGTGAACAGAATGTGATGCGGCTTACAAAGGGCAACCCTATGTCGTCTATACAGAATAAGAATGGCAATCATTTGAATGCCTGGTCTGCGTCAATGAAGACAAATAGATATGGCTTACTGGGGCAATCCCCTGCCGTCTACACGGACTAAAACAAACCTGGCCTAAACCTCAGTTTACATTGTCAATCTATAATTAATCGGCAGCTTTGTTTGCTCAAGCAGTTGTAGCTCTACCGGCGTTTGTGTGGTTATTTATTTCATTCAGCGCTTGTATGAGTACTTTCGAGAATCGTGTGATACACTGTTGTTTCATAAATATTTCGTGCTGCCTTGCATCCAAGTGTCACAAAGTCTATGTACCGAATTTCAAAGAGTGCTTGAGCACATTTTAGCATACCACGCTGTTTGCAGAGCCTGGTAGAGGATGGGAGAAACGAGTGCGTGGCCAGTCAAGAACGTAGCGCACTGCAATGAAGAAACTCAGTTTAGCGCTAGGCTCAACGAGACATTTGTTTGCTTGCCGATTATGTGAAAGTTTGCGGTACAGTAAGCTCTTCTGCTGAGAGTACAATTTTCAATAACGAAGCGTACAAATTGCTTAATTGGACGGAAAAATTGTGGCTTCCTATAAACCGACATAAATGCGCAATAATGCTTTTTTGAGCCAAGCACGCATGAAAGTGCGTACTTCCTCGGGGATCATCAACTGAAATGGGTTTATATTGAACGTGACCTGGGTACAATTGTGACACGGTCGATTAAATCAAAGGAGGATACAAACAGAAAAGCAAACCGCGCATGGTGGGCTATTATTCGGTCGTTCTCGGCGATTACTCCACAAATGTTTCGCATTCTTTATTCTACATACGTGAGACCAGTTTTGGAATATGGTTTGCCAGCAACCTTTCCACAAACTAAGAGAGAACGTGACCAGACGGAAAAGTGCAACGGCGGGCGATGAAAAGAGTACAAAGATTGAAATCAATTCCTTACGTGTAGAGAGTTCAACCTCGAACTCTTGTCACTCAGTATTCGGCGTGTGCGCTACGACTTGCTGTTAACTCGTCGCATATTACTGCGAGCTTATGGTGACCAACTGCGCGAGATTTTCCATCTCATGTCGGGCTCAAAAACCTGTGGTCATGCTCTAAAGCTTCAAAGACAAAGAACACTACGCCTAACACAAGGACTAACGCTCTCGACAAGATTTGTTAACTTGTGGAATGCGCTTCAGGAAGAGGTTATTGCAGCACGATCTGAAAACCAAATCAAGCAACTAGTGGATAATGTACTGCCTGTAATCATAGGGACAGGATTTTTTCAACCGAGGTTCTCCTGGACTAAGTTGTTGATCGAAAAGAACGCAGATAAGAAGGGCTTGATCCTCTGTCGTCTATCAACAAGAAGAAGATCCACTGAAATATTATTAGTTCAATAGCCCAATAGTACATAGGCATTTGCATATTTCATTTGCTAGTTTTCGTTTTACGCATTTTCCTTATTACTGTTGCTCTACGTTGTTCAGTTCAGTTGCACAGGACAGTAAGTGGCGAACGAGCCAATCGAGCGTCCAGAATTTCTTTCGGTGGAAAGCTGCAGAGAAGCAACCACCACTGCCAAAGCGTTTATTCTTATTGTGATTTGGATATCCTCGACGATCGCGATGCCAAGGGATTATCCGGGTTGTATTTAGGAAGCACCACGTAATGAATGATGCTGGAAAGATAAGAATACATTTCTCCTCACCAGTACGGTGAGAGGTCAGCTAAAGAAGAGTTGTGTATTAAACAAACAGAACTTTAGCATTTACTTACTTACCAAACAACGATAAAAATGGTGAACAACCTAATCTTGCATAAAAATTAGGGGGAGAATTCAGGAAAAAGCTTACCCCAGATGCGGTACAAACCCTGCTTAAAACTTGCGACAGAACTGCAGGATATAAGTTCTTCTGGAAGCCGGTTCCAGAAATTTACCACCTTGAGGCTGAAAAAGTTTTTCCTGGAGTCTAGTCTACATCGCTCCTTAGCAAGTTTGAGTGAATGGCCCCGGGTGCCCAGCTCAGGACTTAAGGCAAAGAAGTTGGTCATGATAACGCCACTTAACCCCTTCAAGATCTTAAAGGTTTCAATTAAGTCACCTCTCAAACGACGGCGCGTAAGTGAGAAAAGTTCTAGGGACTTCAGGCGTGCAGCGTAAGGTTTCCCTCGCTGACCCTCAATCATGCGAGTTGCGAGACGCTGTACGCTTTCGAGTTGAACGATATCCTTCTTGTAGTAAGGGCACCACGCCTGGACACAATATTCTAAATGCGGCCAAACTAATGCTTGTAAAGGGGCAGGAATACATCGGGTCTTCTGCTGGATAACACGGATCTCAGCCGAAAGAGAACTTTGCGAGCACGTTGGGCTGCAGCGGCGCATTGGTCCTCCCATTTGAAGTCAGTCCTAACTAGTACTCCTAAATCATTAACACGCTGTGTGGCGCTAACAGTGAGAGAATTGCCCGACACCTGAACTGAAATCTTATCAACCAGTGCTGACAAGAGTTGGCTCTTATTAAGGTTAAGTGGGAGGTCCCACTGGTGTGACCAGTTTATGACCCGTTCAAGGTCATGCATCAAGGTATCTTCGTCCGTTGATTCGATGAATTTCACATCATCTGCAAAAATGAAGCATGGACAATTCAATGCAGAGGACAAGTCATCGATGAAAATCAGGAATAGAAGAGGACCAAGTACCGAACCTTGGGGTACACCACTGATCACGTCGGTTTCATTCGACAGCGTAGATCCTACCCTAACTCGGAATGTCCTACCTGTTAGGAAGGCCTTTATCCAAGCAAGTAGACTACCCCGAATGCCTTTTGCTGCTAGCTTAATCTCTAGAAGGCGGTGGTTTACGGAATCAAAAGCCTTGCTGAAGTCTAGGTAGAGGGCTTCGACAGGCTTCCCTTCATCCATCCTTTTAGTGGCAGTATTGAGAAAACTAAGAAGGTTTGTCAGGCAGGATCTACCCTTAAGAAATCCATGCTGAGTTACACTCAGTAGAGAATGCCGACAAAGATGCTGACAGATTTTGTCACGCAGCAGTTTTTCCATTACTTTCGAGACGATGCTAGTCAGGCTGACAGGTCTATAGTTACCAACAGTTGAGCTGCAACCACCCTTGTGTATTGGCACGATTATAGCTTCTTTCCACTCACTAGGAACCACTCCCATGTTCAAGCATGAATTGAACAGCTTGCATAAGGGTTCTGTAAGCACTGGGGCAAGATTCTTTAGCATAATCGAGTGGATACCGTCTGGTCCCTCAGCTTTGTTGACGCGAACATGGATAAGTGCTTCATACACCTCTGATTCCTGCTCTGAGTTTCATTATAGTGAGTAATCAGCCCATAATAGTTTCGCAACTTGTTTTCTATCAATGACGCGATGGTAATGCTGGGGATGAGCTCATTGCTTTGTGGTCATTGCTGTGCTCATTGTGGACAAATTTGACCCACGCGCGAAGGTCAGCTCAAGTTCAAGTTGCTGAAGGTGCCTGAAAGCCTATCACGCTCACACATTTCTTTCGATTTTATGCGGTTGAGCACCAGTCACTCCGATATTAAGTTTACGGTTTAATTGATCAGTTCAGTTCAGTTCAGTTCAGTTTCCAAAGGACAGTATGTGGCTAACGAGCCAATCGAGCGTCCAGAATTTCTTTCGGTGGAAAGCTGCAGAGAAGTAACCACCACTGCCAAAGCGTTTTTTCTTATTGTGATTTGGATATCCTCGACGATCGCGCCGCCAAGGGATAAGCCAATCGAGCGTCCAGAATTTCCGTCTGTGGAAAGCTTCAAAGGAGCGCCCACCACTGCCAAAGTTGGTTCATTTTCCTCTGGTATTCTCGTCGTATGCGAAGGTACGTCCGATGTTTTCCAAGCCGTCCTTTGGTCCCAGAATTTGTAGCTGCGACTGAGAAAAACGGAAAGGGTTTCTCTTCACCAAGCCGGTGAGAGGTTAGCTATGGAAAATTGGTGCGTACATTTAAAACATGACATTTAAAACGAGGCATTATATAACAGGATTTTTTTTAAAAAAATTGTGGTCAAGACCATATAATTTCAAAATGAACAAAAAATGGACAATTCTGACGACAGACAACCTGCATATTCACGGGAAAAAGTCTGGGAAAAGCCCAAGCCACAAGGCATCTAAACCCCTTTTGAATGCACCTATTGATGTGCAAGCTATTAGTTCCTCAGGCAGCTTGTTCCAGAAGCTTACCACTCTTTCACTGAAAAAGTTTTGCCTAAGATTCAGACGGCTGTGGTTTTTCGCGAGCTTCAATGTATGTCCTCTAGTTGAGGGGTTGATCGCTCGAGAGAACAGGATTTGACAGCCCTCGTCGCCTAAGCCTTTCAGGATTTTGAAAGTTTCTATGAGGTCACCCCGTAGACGCCGACGCCGAAGGGAGAAGAGACCTAAAGAAATTAGACGTTCTTCGTAGGGTTTCCCAAACATACCTTCAACCATTTTGGTAGCCAGTCGTTGGACTCTTTCTAATAGTAATATGTCCTTTTGAAAGAAGGGGCTCCAGGCTTGCACGCAGTATTCTAAATGCGGCCTGACAATCGCCGTATATAAAGGGATAAACACTTCCGGCGTTCTACATGTCAGAACGGATTTAAGCCTAAAGAGTTCTCCTCTAGCTCGTTGTGCAGCGGTGGCACACTGCGCAGCCCATTTGAAGTCCGCTGTTACGACTATACCCAAATCTTTAATCCTCTGAATAGATTGAAAGTCGATCCTACCGTTATTCGCAGTTACTGTAATTCTGTCGACTGCTGCAGACAACAGATGACATTTACTATAGTTCAGAGGAAGATCCCAATCCTGCGACCATTTAATGACCTTTTCAATATCTCTCAACAAATCACCGTGATCACTGGATCCGGTGAATTTGACATCATCAGCAAACATGTAGCAGGGACATGACAACTGCGATGCCAGATCATCGATGAAGATCAGAAAAAGTATTGGGCCTAATACTGAACCTTGTGGGACCCCACTGGTAACTGTTGCGAATTCAGAGGTAGTATCGCCTACACGGACCTGGAAGGATCTATCACGAAGAAAACTGGTTATCCAGTCGTGAAGCTTACCAGATATGCCTTTGGCCGAGAGCTTCATCCCTAGGAACCTGTGACTAACCGAGTCGAACGCCTTACTAAAGTCTAAGTAAAAGACCTCTACCCGTCCGCCTTCATCCAGTGTCTTAGAAACTCGATCTAAAAAGCATAAAAGATTTGAGAGACACGACCTTCCTTTAAGAAAGCCATGTTGAACCGTGCTTAATGATGAATTGTGCACGAGGTGGCTGCAAAATCGATCCCTGATAAGTCTCTCCAAGGTTTTACATAAAACACTAGTCAAGCTTACCGGTCGGAAATTCTTAACTATGTTTGCGCAACCTCCCTTTGGAATGGGTACGACAATGGCTTTCTTCCAGTCATCTGGTAGGATGCCTTTGCAGAACGATTCGTTATATAACTCACATAGAGGCCCTGCTAGTACCGTAGATATTTCCTTTACAATTTTAGGATGCACATCGTCAGGTCCGGCGGATTTATTTCCGTCTAGATTCTTTAGGACATGTGCGACATCATCCGTGCAAAAAACTACTTCGCTTAGTGAGGCACCCATTTCCGTATTAAGAGTTGGGACTGAGTGAATCGCATCCCCGCCATCCATTCTATGTACGCTTCGAAAATAATCCAGCAAAGCTGCTGCCTTTTCGGGGTCAGAATTGGCTTTCTGGCCATTGTCTAATATTAGGGTACCTATGTGCTCCCTTGTCTTACCCTTAGACTGAACATAACTATAATACTTCTTAGGGTACTTTTTAGCAGACTTCGCCAGGTAAGTTTCGTAGCATCGCTTAAGCTTCCGTTGTAGCTTTACTGTGTTGTTCCTCGAAGCCTTATAGCACGACCAATTTCTATAGGTTGGCAAGGCTGTGTATCTCCGCTAGTGTCTGTCGCGCCTAATAATGTTGCGTCGCACCGCAGGAGTCCACCAAGGTGGCTTGTTCTTTAGCCGTATAGGTCGAAAAGGACAGTAGATGTCTTGAAGACTTAAAATATTGCGCTTAATAACCGACCATTTACTTTCGATGTCATTGGTTTCAGAGAACCAGTCACATCGTAAAGCGGAAAGCCGTACAGCATTCCAGTCAACTCGATTTAGATTACGCCTGTATTTGACTGGTGGCTTATGAAAACAGAGAATTGCCTGGAATATTATGGTGACATGGTCACTTTTCCCTAAAGGTGAGTCGTAAGAGAGGTTTTGGACATCTTTAGGACCTTTAGACAAAAGTAGGTCCAGTGTAGATGGTGAATGTCCATCTCTGTACCTAGTTTTCTCACTTACGTGCTGATGAAGCGCACTGGAGTGCATCCAATCGAGATATACCTGGGAAATTCTATCACAGGTTGTCTGAGTGTCCCAGTCAATACCCGGTAAGTTGAAGTCACCTATTAAATAGACTCGTGGGGCAGTTTTGAGCAACCTGGTGAGAAGTTCCCTAAGTTCTGGTCCTCCTCCTCAGAAGCGCCGGGTGCCCTGTATAAGCAGCCTAACGCAAAAGAAAGCTTACCGTCTGTGACGATTGTCGAGACCAGCTGGATGCCGAAGGTGGCCATTTTGATGCCAGAGTCTTGGTATTTAATACCATGTTGTAGTAGTATTATAGCTCCTCCTCCGCGTCTACCATCTGGTCTATCCGATCTGATGGCTGTATATGTCGAAAGAAGATCAACTGGAATAATGTCTGCATCTTGAAGCCAGGTCTCTGATATACCTAGGCTCCTAGATTTACTATTGGAGGCTTTCTGCATTAATTCCAGCCATTTACTACGCACGCTGCAAGCATTTGTGTATAGTATGCTCACAGTATTTCGATGTACCCCGCCTAATTTCGGACAACACTCGGGCGCAAAACCCGAGGTATTACCAAGTTTTTTGGTATGTCCAAATTAGTGCTGTGTGGAGAATCTACGTCACTGGAAGGTTGTGGCGTAGAGGTTCTTAATGCAGGAGCGTTGAGTGCATACGAAGCGTTCTTGTTTCCGGATATCTGGAAAGTGATGGGTTCTCTTTACCAGCACGATGAGTTCAGTTCAGTTCAGTTCAGTTTAGTTTGCACAGGACAGTATGTGGCTAACGAGCCAATCGAGCGTCCAGAATTTCTTTCGGTGGAAAGCTGCAGAGAAGCAACCACCACTGCTGAAGCGTTTTTTCTTATTGTGATTTGGATATCCTCGACGATCGCGCCGCCAAGGGATAAGCCAATCGAGCGTCCAGACTTTCCGTCTGTGGAAAGCTTCAAAGGAGCGCCCACCACTGCCAAAGTTGGTTCATTTTCCTCTGGTATCCTCGTCGTATGCGAAGGTACGTCCGATGTTTTCCAAGCCGTCCTTTGGTCCCAGAATTTGTAGCTGCGACTGAGAAAAACGGAAAGGGTTTCTCTTCACCAAGCCGGTAAGAGGTTAGCTATGGAAAATTGGTGCGTACATTTAAAACATGACATTTAAAACGAGGCATTATATAACAGGATTTTTTTGTTTTTTTTAAAAAATTGTGGTCAAGACCATATAATTTCAAAATGAACAAAAAATGGACAATTCTGACGACAGACAACCTGCATATTCACGAGAAAAAGTCTGGGAAAAGCCCAAGCCACAAGGCATCTAAATCCCTTTTGAATGCACCTATTGATGTGCAAGCTATTAGTTCCTCAGGCAGCTTGTTCCAGAAGCTTACCACTCTTTCACTGAAAAAGTGTTGCCTGAGATTCAGACGGATGTGTTTATTCTCGCGAGCTTCAAAGTATGTCCTCTAGTTGAGGGGTTGATTGCTCGAGAGAACAGAATTTGACATCCCTCGTCGCCTAAGCCTTTCAGGATTTTGAAAGTTTCTATGAGGTCACCCCGTAGACGCCGACGCCGAAGAAAAAAGAGACCTAAAGAAATTAGACGTTCTTCGTAGGGTTTCATAAACATACCTTCAACCATTTTAGTAGCCAGTCGTTGGACTCTTTCTAATAGCAATATGTCCTTTTGAAAGAAGGGACTCCAGGCTTGCACGCATTATTCTAAATGCGGTCTGACAATCGCCGTATATAGAAGGATAAACACTTCCGGCGTTCTACATGTCAGAACGGATTTAAGCCTAAAGAGTTCTCCTCTAGCTCGTTGTGCAGCGGTGGCACACTGCGCAGCCCATTTGAAGTCCGCTGTTACGACTATACCCAAATCTTTAATCCTCTGAATAGATTGAAAGTCGATCCTACCGTTATTCGCAGTTACTGTAATTCTGTCGACTGCTGCAGACAACAGATGACATTTACTATAGTTCAGAGGAAGATTCCAATCCTGCGACCATTTAATTACCTTTTCAATATCTCTCAACAAATCACCGTGATCACTGGATCCGGTGAATTTGACATCATCAGCAAACATGTAGAAGGGACATGACAACTGCGATGCCAGATCATTGATGAAGATCAGAAAGAGTATTGGGCCTAATACTGAACCTTGTGGGACCCCACTGGTAACTGTTGCGAATTCAGAGGTAGTATCGCCTACACGGACCTGGAAGGATATATTACGAAGAAAACTGGTTATCCAGTCGTGAAGCTTACCAGATATGCCTTTGGCCGAGAGCTTCATCCCTAGGAACCTGTGACTAACCGAGTCGAACGCCTTACTAAAGTCTAAGTAAAAGACCTCTACCCGTCTGCCTTCATCCAGTGTCTTAGAAACTCGATCTAAAAAGCATAAAAGATTTGAGAGACACGACCTTCCTTTAAGAAAGCCATGTTGAACCGTGCTTATTGATGAATTGTGCACGAGGTGGCTGCACAATCGATCCCTGATTAGTCTCTCCAAGGTTTTACATAAAACACTAGTCAAGCTTACCGGTCGGAAATTCTTAACTATGTTTGCGCAACCTCCCTTTAGAATGGGTACGACAATGGCTTTCTTCCAGTCATCTGGTAGGATGCCTTTGCAGAACGATTCGTTATATAACTCACATAGAGGCCCTGCTAGTACCGTAGATATTCCCTTTACAATTTTAGGATGCACATCGTCAGGTCCGGCGGATTTATTTCCGTCTAGATTCTTTAGGACACGTGTGACATCATCCGTGCAAAAAACTACTTCGCTTAGTGAGGCACCCATTTCCGCATTAAGAGTTGGGACTGAGTGAATCGCATCCCCGCCATCCATTCTATGTACGCTTCGAAAATAATCCAGCAAAGCTGCTGCCTTTTCGGGGTCAGAATTGGCTTTCTGGCCATTGTCTAATATTAGGGTACCTATGTTCTCCCTTGTCTTACCCTTAGACTGAACATAAGTATAATACTTCTTAGGGTCCTTTTTAGCAGATTTCGCCAGGTAAGTTTCGTAGCATCGCTTAAGCTTCCGTTGTAGCTTTACTGTGTTGTTCCTGGAAGCCTTATAGCACGACCAATTTCTATAGGTTGGCAAGGCTGTGTATCTCCGCCAATGTCTGTCGCGCCTAATAATGTTGCGTCGCACAGCAGGAGTCCATCAAGGTGGCTTGTTCTTTAGCCGTATAGGTCGAAAAGGACAGTAAAGGTCTTGAAGACTTGAAATATTGCGCTTAATAACCGACCATTTACTTTCGATGTCATTGGTTTCAGAGAACCAGTCACATCGTAAAGCGGAAAGCCGTACAGCATTCCAGTCAACTCGATTTAGATTACGCCTGTATTTGACTGGTGGCTTATGAAAACAGAGAATTGCCTAGAATATTATGGTGACATGGTCACTTTTTCCTAAAGGTGAGTCGTAAGAGAGGTTTTGGACATCTTTAGGTCCTTTAGACAAAAGTAGGTCCAGTGTAGATGGTGAATGTCCATCTCTGTACCTAGTTTTCTCACTTACGTGCTGATGAAGCGCACTGGAGTGCATCCAATCGAGATATACCTGGGAGAATTCTATCACAGGTTGTCTAAGTGTCCCAGTCAATACCCGGTAAGTTGAAGTCACATATTAAATAGACTCGTGGGGCAGTTTTGAGCAACCTGGTGAGAAGTTCCCTAAGTTCCTCGTCCTCCTCCTCAGAAGCGCCGGGTGCCCTGTATAAGCAGCCTAACGCAAAAGAAAGCTTACCGTCTGTGACGATTGTCGAGACCAGCTGGATGCCGAAGGTGGCCATTTTGATTCCAGAGTCTTGGTATTTAATACCATGTTGTAGTAGTATTATAGCTCCTCCTCCGCGTCTACCATCTGGTCTATCCGATCTGATGGCTGTTTATGTCGAAAGAAGATCAACTGGAATAATGTCTGCATCTTGAAGCCAGGTCTCTGATATACCTAGGATCCTAGATTTACTATTGGAGGCTTTCTGCATTAATTCCAGCCATTTACTACGCACGCTGCAAGCATTTGTGTATAGTGACTGCTCACAGCATTTCGATGTACTCCGCCTAATTTCGGACAACCCTCGGGCGCAAAACCCGAGGTATTACCATGTTTTTTGATATGTCCAAATTAGTGCTGTGTGGAGAATCTACGTCGCTGGAAGGTTGTGGCGTAGAAGTTCTTAATGCAGGAGCGTTGAGCGCATACGAAGCGAGGCTTTCGTTTGCTGCATCACAACTTAGCCACGATTCGTCCCCTATATTTTCTACCACCACTTGAGCGTTCTTGATTGAAATATCCGCTGTTGCGGAGTTATTCAATCGGCGCTTATCAGGGTGGCTCTTCGGTTTTGCTACTTTGCTACCCGAACGCTGGAACGCAAAATAATTTGCTGAAACTGGGCGGCTATCTGGCACCAATCTATACAAACCATTTGTATTGGTATGTATTTGGTCGCCTTTAGAGAGAAACAGGTCTCTGTCTCTCTGATTTCTGGATTCCACCAAGATTGGCCTTGCTTGGTTTCCTTTCTTATACAGACCGATTCTGTGTACCCGAACTATCTGTAGATTGGGCTTAAGGTCTGCCAGACGCAGTAAATTTTGTACGCATTTGCGATCTAAACTGCGTCGTGCTTTAGCCTCCTGTATAAAAGGATCTTGCTCGTTATGGATCAGAATGTTTCTGGTCCTGGTTTTCAATTTTTCTCGGGAAAAGTGCCTTTTTTGCAACGCTCGCAATTCGCTGCGGATTGAAGCCAATTGCGAGTTAATCGTCGCTAAATTACCGAGACGCGGCTCGGTTTTTTTGCTTGTTGGGGAGCGCGGTAACTTTCGAGCTGGCTGGCTCTTTTTCTTACGCTGACTAACAACATTGTTGTTAGTTTTACCCTGACTTTTTCCCGCAACATTTCCATGTTGCTTCCGTTGAGTATGGGCTTTACCTTGCTTGGTACGTTTTTTCAGAGTTTGGGCTACGTTTACGACCTTCGGAGAGGAAGCTTGCTGTGAAGAACTAGGTAACTGGATAGCTACGTCTACATTATCAGGGGATGCCCTTTTTTCCGCCTTTTCGATAGCACGCTTTCTTGAAGTCCTGGCTCTATTTACCACCTTAGGAGAGGTATCTTGCTTGGAAGAACATTGCAGCCGGCTATGCAGTGGAATCATATCGATCAGCTCACGGAATTTATGATCAGGTGTGTGTGTGAAGGGTGATCTGATCTGTTAAAAAGATGAGGAAGGTTGAAATTTCCCATGACCAGTAATTGGGAGCTTCGCATCTCTCTGGCATATTGTAGAGCCTTTAATACCCTGTCGTTTTGAGCATCCGTCGAAGATGGAAGGCGATATATTATACCAATGATGCAGTCGTCCTGTGACTCCTGTGTAAGTCTACACCAGAGGGTATCTCCTGATTCGAGATTGGGATCATGAATCTTCATGCACTGAAGACGTTCGGGAAAGTATAAAGCCACATCACCACCTTTTCGTGGACGATAGTTCCGTAATAGTATCATGTTTGGGATCGACAGTTCGCTTTCAGTCATACAAGATTGAAACCAGGTTTCAGTCACAGCGACGATGTCTGGTGAGTATCGTTTGCAGAGCTCGGTTAGTTCAGCCAATTTATTAAACAAACTTTGGGCATTCGTATAGAGACACTTTACTGAGGTTTTAGCATGTAACAACGAGTCAGTAACAGTATTTATTGGTCCGACGCTGTCGACGTCGGACTTTTGTCGTTTTTTGAAGCAATTTGAGATATTTTCACTGGTGAATTTGAGTCAGACTCGGATGCTTTTGCAATGCAAGGCTGCAATTTGACATCAACAACTCTGGGATTGCACAATCTAATGTTATCGGCTAATCTCTTTCTGTATAGTTTTAGTTCGGATCGGACATCATCTGCCATACTACTTGACAAAAATTTAATCTTAAGTGGATTTGAACATTTTCCTTGATAGTTTGGTGAGCAAGGTATTCGGTATGTGTCAACGACTACAGAATTTGAAGAGCCGATAGTCTCGGCAATAAATGACCACTGTTTACGATCGTGCTCTTTTCTTTCGTGAACTGTTGTGGCTCCTGTATTTTTAGGAACGTCAAGCAGAATAATACTCCTTGATGCTGCTTGATCCCGACCATTGGCTGTTCGTTGCCTTTCCCACCAAGGTACGTCAGCATGTATGCGTTGGTGTGAGTCATTTTGTGCTCAGAGCAAATACGAATTGAGTAGGACATTTTCCATGTCCCTTTCGTTGGCAAAAGTTATCTTAAGCAAACGTGGTTTGTCTTGGTTCGGGGACTTCGGGTGACGAGCGAGCCGAGTTACAGATACCGGGTGTATACCATCTAAGCCAATTCGATTGCAAATATCTGACCAATTCTCAAGATCATGTTTATGCCTTGCATGAAAGAGCGTGATTTCTGACTCAGTAATATTGGTGCATATTACGCTTAAATTCTTTCCGTGTTTGATAGAGTATATTGGCTTCATATGATGTGAGACGGTTTTGCTCAGAACTTCCTTTTTCGCCTGAAGTGTAGGCGTCAGTGCTCCCGTCAAACACTTACCTGCTTTAGTCAACATATGGGCAAATGTTGGGTTGTTAGAGTGTGATGCAACTAGACGTTGGGGAGTCTTGGCTAAAGTGTTCGCGATTCTATTTGATGATGACCACGGGAAGCAGGGTTCAATAGGACCATCTTTGTTGCATCTGAATAAGCACTCACAACACTCAGTCAAGGGTGCGCTTTTTGGTGTATTTTTCTTATACTTTTTACCGCCTTGAGCAACATCTATTTCGGGTAGAATTGTGTTGACAATTGTATCTACTGAAATTGGCTTAAGTGTTTCCTCGAGTTTTCGATAACATTTTTCTAAAATCTCTATTCGAGGTTCCACCTTTGCCTCATTGGGAGGATTTGTAGTTATATCACTAGGCTGTTTATTTCGACATGCACTACATACGTAGCAAACGCCGGGGAAATCGACGTTATTAATAAACAATACCAGTTCCTGCGTTAGGGCTTTATCACAGTTGGTATGTATTTTACCCAGGCAGCCAAAACATTTAACCACATGAGATCGGGCACTTACCCCTTTGTTACAGATTTGACAGACATCACGTGCTGCCTTCTTTGTCTGGGGCTTCAAGGTCATCCTTCGTGTCATTGTTACAATCCAGCGAGTGATGAATCAGTGCACTTGGCGATGAGGTTGTTTATAGACCGATAGCTAGCGGTGGAGTGAATGTGTTGGATCAGAGTGACGCGATCCAAGAGGTAAAAAAGCAAACGATTTTAAATCAACGTGATGCTGTTCAACAAGTTTCGATCTGACAGAGTTGAAAAAAAATTCAGTCGATTGGAAATGATGTGAACTTTTCAACAGCGCCCGAACCGGAACGATATTTTCAATCGCCAGGGATATTGCACGCGTAGGTAAATTTGGGTTAAAACTTGAAAAATTCGATTTTCAAGTATTCACATTGTTCGAAGTTGAAACTGGTATGTTACGAACGAGCAAATTAAGACGAGTCCAATGATATCTGAACCGTCCAGCTCAGACAAGCAGGTAAGGAAATAAATCCAAAAGAATGAGAGCACAAATTTATGCGTCCGCACAACACGTCAACATCACATATATTAAGCAGTGACTCAATGACGAAATCGTTAAATTACCTTACGAAGACCAGGTGTATTTGGTCAACACTTGATATTTCCTCCATAATATACCATGAAGAGGATAAAAAATAGTCACTTCTGATGCGGTCACAATAAGTCAGGCTTTCTCTTTGTTCTTCCACAGCTCGTTCAACGACAACCCTTACCATCAACCAGCAAACAACAGGACTCCCTTAAATACTGTTGACTCCTTTACTTTTTCTGTGCAAGAAGTAAAAGACATTTCTCGTCGAAGTAAAATCTCTTATAATCCTGATGATGTAGGTTTTATATCAGCCATCTTACACGATAATGAAGACTTTCCCTTAATTTTATTAAATCTTTTCAATATTTCTCTCAAATCTGGAATTTTCCCAACTCATTGGAAACACTCTGTTATTATCCCACGTTTAAAATCTGGTAATTCGAACCTAGTTACGAATTATCGCCCTATAAATCATATTCCTATTCTGTCTTGGTTATTTCAAAGGTCAGTCAAAATTCTTTGTCGGGCTACCTTTTTCAAATGCGTTCTCTCTAGTCCAACATGGATTCCTTAGCCAAAAGTCTTGTGTAACCTGCCAGTTAGAATACTTAGTTCTCATAACCGCTTCCTTTGAACAAGGACTTGCAGTGATTGTTGTATTATTGAAAATAAGCATAGCTTTTGATCGGGTTCTCCATACGCTACTCATTTTGAAGTTAACATGTTTAGGTAATCATGGGCCTTTATTGATCTGGTTCCGTTCTTTTCTATCTGACCGCACCTTTTCGGTTTACGTTAATGATGTTACCTCAACTAATCAGCCAATTCCATGTGGTGTAATTCAAGACAGCGTTCTAGGTCGACTTCTTTTTCTTATCTATGTTAATTACCTACAAAATGTTGTAGATCACTCTAAGCTATTTGTCTTCGCGGATGACATAAAGTCGTCATAACATCTCCGCCTAACAGGCTCTGATATCCCTCAACTGTGATCTTGACTTTCTATCTAGCTGGGGCTCACAATGAGAATTAGAATTTTCTGCTTCTAAGACACAATCACGATAAATGGCTCAACCATCACACCTTATGCAGAAATGAGGGACCTTGGATTTAGATACTCCTCTTCTCTCAATTTTAATGAACAAACTAGACACATCATCACGAGAGCAAGACAAAATTTTGGCTTAATTAACCATAAATTCCTCATACGCGAGAGTAAAATAGCATCGTATAAGATGAAGGTCCTACCAATTCCCGATTATTGTAATATCATCTATTCTCACATAAGTAGGCGTGATTGATTTCTCTT
>JACCGJ010003088.1:0-21595 GCA_013407085.1 Atriophallophorus winterbourni
GAGTGCTTGACCACGAATCACTATGTGATTCTGTGTTTGAACATCGTGGTTCGTTGTACGAACCCTATGCAACAGTGACATTCAAGTATAACTTTGTTTACCACTTATCCACTCATTCAAGGCTCACAGAACCTAGTATTTTTGTGTGTTATTCAATTGATATTATCGCTGAAAAGCCATTTTTGTTATTCTTCTATTTAAGATTTGCCTGAAGACAAAAATGTCAGTCGATAATCACGAGCTATTTCTTTCCCTTGTCACAATTTGATTTTTCAAACGGAAATAAAAAAATAAAGTCGGTCAAAAATGCCAACGAAATCAGATACAGAAATGTAGAAATCCAGATCGGGAAAAACCACAAGTACTCGTTAAGGAGATTGTCAAAATGAAGGGCAAGCGCAACGCGTTTCTGACGAGTGAGAGGTATTCAACCCTGGAAATCCATCCTCTCATCACTCTGGGACAGCCTTCGAAATTTTTACACTTTTGGAAGTTTCGGACTATCTCTGTAAACAATTTCACAGTCAATTTGAATATCCCACATAGCGTACACCGTGAAAACTGCTACAAAGTTTCAAATCGCTCGGTCAACTGGTGGAAAATAGGGGCTATCTTTAATCAGTGTTCACGTCTACCAGTTATCGATCGTTGACAAAACCTGTCACGCAGGCTGCTACTCGATTTTGGTCGACCGACAAGAAAACTCCGTGAAAAATCGGAAACCACAGAAGCAAAAATAATTTATGCACAACTTGGCTGGCGAATGGCACGAAGAAAGAGAACAATATCACGGAGCAATTTCTGTTACGCGTAATAAACCAAAAAATAGTCATTGACGGACTACTATCCACACCACATAAGGATTCTTTCTTTCGGTTGTCCGGTTAAGTGGGCATGAGATCAAAAGCCTGTAGGCAAAGCGACCCATGGTCAGAGACTGTGCGTGAGCTAAGATGCTGTCAGGCTGTCTAAGGAAAAACAGACATCAGAAAGAAAGGAAAATGCCCGAGAGACTCCAAAATTTTGACACTTTAGCTGATTTCAAGCATAGCAGGTTTGCAAAGTGCTAACATGTAGTCGGAATTGGCAAACATGAACTTGACCGACTGAAAAATATTGTGGGGATAATCTCTCATATAGCGCGCGTCTCAAATAGCCTCTGACAACCAAGTCCAGCTTCTGGCCTGCACGAGTGGCTCCCCGAGCCCGGCGGAACTGCTTCTACTAACAGAAGAATGGGCGAGGGCGAGTGATTGGCGCCTGAAAACCAGTTTACTTCGGACAGACGAAGCTCGTTAGCCTGAGAGGGTATTTCTTCTAAGGGTAGGAAAACTCTGATTTTAAACCTCCGCTGCCTTGTGGGATACTCGATCGCGGGAAAAGCTTCTGGAGAAAACCCTGAAGAAAATTCTGGAGCAGTCTCATAGACCGTTAGTTGGTGCACACCACCTCTTTCTGGCTACTCCCTGCTGCCTTGCAGGTCGCACTTGGTTGTGTAAAGGCTAGAGAAGCTGACTCGAACAAACGTCGAGTGGTGCTGGGGACGCCGCTTGGTACCCAAATTCCCAAGACTCTTCATTGAAGCCGACTCATCCTCCCGGAGGAGATAGTCGCACAAAAGTAAGGTAAGTACAACCGGTTTCCGGCTGTTTGTCGCCATCCGATGGAAACAGTAAGATTGAGTTCAGAGTCAACCTTGAAACGCTGGTCAAAGCGTAAACAAAGTTATAATTAGATTTGTAAGAAGCCAATTCAACAGTGGCATTCAAGTATAACTTTGCTTACCACTCTTCAACTGTTACAAGGTTCACTGAACCTAATCCTACTGTTTCCACTAGACGAAGGCAAACGGAAATAAGTCAGCTGTGGATGTGAGCAACACATTACATTAATGTAGAATAGTTTCCGGTGGTGTACTATGTACTTATGCTATAAAATAAAGAACGATACAGTGTGAACATTGAGCAATTACGATGCGCAAACACACGGAAAGATGCCTGAAAGATATTGGAACGTACGATTGGGAAACCATACTCATGAAAGAGAGCAAAATGGTAATGCGTCGGCGATAGAACTTTTGATTCTGACACAGAAGTTTCATGGGTCCAAGGGTGCCAATACAATAAGGACCGAGGTTTAAATTCCATTCACCGGATAAGCCCTAAGTTGTCTAAAAATACCCTGGCAGTGGTAAGCGCCTAAGTTGCTAAGATGGACAGACAAGATCAAGAAAAATCGAAGCATTCATGGCATTGTTTTGTTTATGTACAGGTGCGATCAACTTCTGATAAACCTGCTTGCACACAAGAGATAATACGCGGTAAAGTTGACCTTCTACGCCAGACTATGGAGATGTCTGTCCCATCCACCTTGTTCACCGCAGTCTTAACAACCTTTGTTGTTTGAGCCAACGCAGCCCGAGGTCGTTCCATACTAGGTGTTGCCCGTCTCCACCTAAAGAATCGGGCTCGTTATTGAAAACCGAAAGGCAAGTTTTTCGCACCTGTGCCACCGATTGCTATAACAGGACATGCTTACCGTAGTAGTGTCAGCTACAGAGGCTTGCCCGTAGTACACTAGCGAACACTGTCAAGCCAAAACACGTTTGTAGTAAGAATCCTGAGAAGTATCTCATCTATATAGTACAGAGAATAGTCAACAGTGTTTACGCTAGACACTGTGAAGTTACTAGTTTACATGCTACCCAAAAGATGAGGCTGTTAAAACTCAGGGTCAAGTTCGGCACAGTGGGAACTGCAAGAAACCGCAACAACGCGGAGGGAAACACGGCGAGCGGAG
This sequence comes from Atriophallophorus winterbourni, assembly GCA_013407085.1. Classification (NCBI taxonomy): domain Eukaryota; kingdom Metazoa; phylum Platyhelminthes; class Trematoda; order Plagiorchiida; family Microphallidae; genus Atriophallophorus; species Atriophallophorus winterbourni. The sequence continues at coordinate 2,800 of JACCGJ010003088.1, forward strand.
CGTGAGGGACAACAGTAACGCGGGTGTCATCCAAATGAAGTGTCTCAAATGGGAACGCCAAAGATGGTATACAACGCGGCAGTGAAACCTAGATCATCCACGCAAGACACGAACGGATGCAGAATGCTTTCCGTTTAAGGAGCATCAAACGTACCTCGAACATCGTGGATGGTATGTATGTATGAAAACACAAGCATGATCCAGGCAAAGTGCCACGCGCTCATAGACTGCACGTGGGCTAAGATACTGTCAGGTTGCCCAGGCCTAGACAGAATGAAAATAGAAATGGTAGTGAGACTCCAGCCTGTTTCAGCATGCAGCTCACCACCGGTGGCCAATCAATTTAGCACAGTGTTAGCCGCACAGCATAGAAGTAATGTACCATTGCACATCCGTGCATCGTGTCCATCGTGGATGGTATGGTATGGTATGAAAGCACAAGCGTGATCCAGGCAAAGTGCCGCACAGTCAGAGACTGCACGTGGGCTAAGATACATCGTGGAAGGACAAAGTAACGAGTGCTGAAGTGCTTTCTAATGATGATGTACAGCGCATGTTCCCCTTACAACGGCAGCACCCCCAACGCCGGGCGAGTCATGTGTACAGAATGGAAAATAATTGTATTCCACAAGATCTAATATATCGTGAGTTTAAATCAAGAAGTCGGCATTTGCGGTACATAGACGTCTGCAAAAGAGATAAGTCGGCATAACGAGTTGGGAAGAAGTTGCTCCTGATCGTACAATATGAAGGCACTGTGCGTAACGCATCCTCTCGAAGCTGGGAAAGAGCAGATACAGCTCTTGGCTGCGAAACGAAGATCAAGCCACCAAGGAGCAACTGGCACCAACTGCTAATTGCTGTTAGCGCTGCTTGAGCGATTAGTCTTTCCGATTCGGAATTTTTAGTTACCAGAAACTAACATGCACTTGTGATGGCCGGCATTGACCGAAGGAGGCCAACAACAACAACAACAACGAACCCCGAATTCACCAACATATCCAAGAAATATAACCCGGATAGCCTAGCAACCTGTCCACCTGGTGAAAACACATCAATTTTATCACACGAAAACACAGTTGGAAAACAGCTGCTTCCTGAATCTTCCCTTCATACAAGCTTCTTCGGTGACTCAACTAAAGAAACAGAGAAGTATTACCAAGGCGTTCCATTAAGATGTGTGTTACTGAACTGATTTTCAGAAATCACAAGCGCAGACAACAGATGCGACAGTGGTACGTGTGAAACCCAGACGATAAGGTTTCAATTTTAGAGCGGTTAAGATTGAGCTAATTCGTTCCAAACCATCGGAGATCAATTACGTGTGAGTAGCTTCGGTTTCAAATCATTCCGATGAAGTGTGATTAAATAAAAAGCAATCAACAACGTGTATCGATCGTGTTGCAGGATGCAATGATTGGTCTATAATCGGTAGACATATTCGACAGAATGGTGTCCATCTTATCGGTAAACTATGGAAAGCGCAGGGACCTTATTGCCAGTTCGCCACACCAGTTGAACTTGGATGACGAGGAACACTTCATTTCAACCAATCGATTGTCCGACAAGAGAGCGATCGATTATACACACGTGATCATGAAAGGCGTTTCAGGCAACAAGCGGTGCCCACATGTATGACCCGAGCAAACAAACAATGCCCGCTTGCATGACCCCAGAAAACAATTGCCAGTGCATGAGAGAGTTGAATGGGAGGCCCACTGGCGCTAAATGGTTGTGTGGTTTTTAAATCATCATAGATGGAATAAAGGCGAAGCGACCACTGGCTGAGGTTTTCAGTTAATGCGCAGAACTTGAATTTGTCAGAACTAGCGCAAAGAAAGACAGTGTCTATCTGCTACTAGATACACATGATTCCTGGGTTAACGTATTACTCACTCTCGGGTGTAAAAGAGTTTTATTGTTTTGTCTCATTCAGTACTATTCACATGATACAGTAAACTGGAACAGAGTCTGGTAGACGGTTAGTTGGTGCACACCACCTTTTTCTGGCAACTCCCTGCTGTCTTGCAGGTTGCACTTGGTTGTGCAAAGGCTAGAGAAGCTGACTCGAACAAACGCCGTGATGCTGGGTACGCCGCTTTGTTCCCAAATCCCCAAGTTTTTGAACAGCAGAGAATGTCAGGGAGTAATAGAGATGATGCACTCTTTCCATTGATGTCGGTTCATTGCCATCGTTGCCAATGTGTCGAGCCATACACTCTCTCCTTCTCTTGCACCCCATCCAGGCAAGCGCGCTCGTCCAACCCTAGCTAGACCAGAAGTGAGCCTTTTCAAGCCACTCTTCCATGTTAGTGGCTGACCGCCAGCCACTTTTTTCCAGTCTGTACCAGCTGACGCATAAAGCGCTCGGCGTGGTAACCGTTCGGGTTTCATGCGCAGGACGTGCCCCAACCAGCGGAGGCGACGTCGGTTAATGGCTGTCCTGAAGGCTAGTGCCGTTGCTTCCTAAGACGCGGCGCCTGACCTCAGAATTGCAAACGTGGTGTTGCCACCGTACGTGAGCAATCCTACGCAAACAACGTTGGTCGAAAACCTCAAGCCTCCTAACATCTTCTGAGCGAACTGTCCAACATTCACTCCCGTATAGCAATACTGTCCTTACCGAGGTGGAATATATCCGCCCTTTAATTCCCAAGCTTAAATCACGTCTCTTCCAGAGGCACTTAAGTTGAGCGAATGCCAGTCTGGCCTTAGCAATTCTGGACGTGATTTCCTTCGCTATCCGACCCCCAGCAACCACCAGACTTCCTAGGTATTTGAACTGCTCAACATGATCGAGAATCCGATCATTTATGGCAAAATTCGGCAGTTCACCAGACCAGTCCTGAAGGAGCACTTTACTCTTGCTTGGCGAGAAGAACAGCCCGTACTTAGATGCCTCCATTGCCATCATATCCAAAGCTTGTTGGATAAATGTTGGGTCTTCGCCCAATAAGGCAATATCATCAGCATAGTCCAGGTCCATAATCCGCTCACCTGGAAGGAGCTCAAAGCCACCCGTGGAGAAACTACTGAGAGCACTCCGGAGGACGTCCTCGATGGCGAAATTGAACAAGAACGGGGAGATTGGACAGCCTTGTCTTACACCCGTTGTGGTGCTGAATGGCATTGACAGGCTATCGTACGCCCTTACCCTCCCTATCGAGTGTGCGTATAGGTCCTTTAGAATAGCGACGTACTTCGATGGGATTCCATTGCGGAGTAAGCAGTTCCATAGGGCGGATCTGTCAACCGAGTCAAAGGCGGCTCTGATATCCAGAAACACCACAATGGTAGGTCGCTGATACAGGTGACGGTGTTCTAGCAACTGTCGCAGAACGAAGATCTGGTCTACACATCCGCGCCCTGATCGGAAGCCAGCTTGCTCTTCGCGAGAAGTGCCCTCACGAATCGGGGTAAGTCTGCGAAGGAGGATGGCGACCAATATCTTGGCTACCACTGGGATAAGCGAGATTCCGCGATAGTTGCAGCATTCGTTCCGCGCTCCTTTTTTATGGACTGGCATTACTAGCGATTCACCCCAGGAGGCAGGTACCCTCTCATCCACCCAAACCTTTGAGAACAGCTCGCGCAGTTCTGCTACGACTGCCTCGCCTCCTTCCTTGAAGAATACCGGGTGGAGCTCGTCGGGGACCGGCGCCTTGTGTCGCTTTAGTAGTTGGATCTCTCTTCGTATTTCTTCGACACTGGGCGGGGCTAGCGACACGGACCACTGCAAAGTGGATTGAGGGATGTCGGTGGTGTCTGAGGGACGGTGCTGATTAAACTGCTGAGAGAAATATTCTCTCCATCTTTCTAAACGTCTGTGAAGGCTCGTTGTGCGCGAGCCATCATCCTCGAGGATGGTTTCACTCAGACCTTGCGGCTTAGGACCACAGACACGGATCAATTGGTAAAGTCTCCTCATGTTGTTCATGGCTGACGCTTTTTCCATCTCCGAGGCGCGTTCTTTCCACCAAGACTCACGGTCACGTCTCAAACTATCTTTGATTAGGAGTCTAAGACACTTCCGATCGTCCTCATACTCTAAACCACTCGGTATGGCACGGCGCTGTTCGAGTAGCATGAAGGACTCAGCAGAGACCCAGCGGTGGGACGGTTGACGAGTGACTTTGCAGCATTTCGTAGCAGAGTCATAGAGTGCTTGCTTAAAGTAGTGCCAATGACGATCCAGCTCGACCGGCCGATCTTTGGAAAGGGAACCCGATAGGGTATCCCTAAATCTGGCTTTTGTCTCAGGCAGCGATAAAGCGTTTGTGTCTAGTTTGGGACGCTTTTGTTTGGGTTTGCCTCCGAATTGAAGGTTGATTGTTGCGCAAACTAAAGCGTGGTCAGAATCTACACTGGTGCTCCAGTATGATCTGCAGTTTTTGACACTACCTCGCCACCTGTAGCTTATCGCGATGTGGTCAAGCTGCGCCCAAGTACGTTGTGATGGGGATCGCAAGGTAGCTAGTTGGCGCTTGGAATGTCTAAAATTTGTGGAGACGAGAAAGAGGCGGTGGTCGTCACAGAAGGACAACAAACTCTCTCCATTGCCTGTACGGTCATCTGACATTCCATAATTCCCTCTAAGGAAGCGCTCGGAGTGCGCTATACATCCAACTCGGGCATTGAGATCGCCGGCAAGCACTACTATATCGCCTCTGCGTGCTTTCGTTAAGAGAGAACGAAGTTCTTCGTAGAATTCGTCCTTCACCTCATCTGCCCCACAGTTCGTGGGAGCGTAGGCCGAGATCACGAATAAGTTACGTCTCTCGTCGCTATGCTTGTTTACTCTGCTGTAACCCTGAAATATCGCTGCGCACAGTCTGCTATTAACGGGTATCCAATCTATGAGGGAGGTTTCCGCTTTCTGGCTTAGAATAATCCCAACACCTGCTAGGCCGGCTGAGGAAGCAACGGGATCACTGGACACACGTAAATAGAACCTACTCCCACGAGGCATAGGAGAACTCAGTTGCAATACCGAATCCGTGTCGCGAAGACGGGTTTCCGATAGGCAACATATGTCGATACCTAGTGTCTCTAGTGAGCGGGCTAGTCCAAGCTGTTGTTCTGGTTGTTGCAGGGTGCGGACATTGAACGATGCAAGCCTAATAGGGGCGCGCGGTCGGAGGAGAGCGTTGGGTATCGACACCTGTCTATGGACAGTTGGCTGCGACGGAATGCGTGCAGCATTGATGGTCCGAAGTGCATCAGGGAGAGAGGGTGAGGAGATGATGTGTGTTTGCGAAGTGGGTTCTGGAGAATAGCTTTCGAAGGTAGTATTCGTAGTGATAGTATGCGGCGTTGTCATCATCGTCATTCGTTGAACGTAGGCATGATACTACCCGGTTGCCTACACCGAAGTAGGGGAGATTTCGTTTAGGGGGTCCCACCCGAGCCTTTACCCACAAGGCAGTGGAGCGAGAGAGGTTCGCACCTATCGGTGGCCGGTGACCGACGAAGCGGTTCATACGCCCTTTTCTGGGAATTTCCAGTTCGGAGCCCGATAACCCCTTTGGTAGGTTGGTGACTGCAGTTTTTGCCTGTGCACCATACAATGTCCTTGGAGGACAAGGGGCAGTGACTTTTGAAACGGCGAGTCACATCCGCCGCGTCGTGGTGTCATCATTGGATTTTTGTGGCTTTTTATAGGGAGAACGCTTGCCAGGCGAAAACCCACCACACACTCACACACCACCGACGAACCTTTCGCTGAGCTCGGGGAACCGAGCCCACCCAGCTGGCACCAACGTGGAGGTATTTCGGCATGCCAGCCTCATAATTGCAAATGAGTTAACTTGCCAAAATTGTTTTCGAATTTCAAATTATTTTTTATTTTATACAACTCAATCATTTGTAAATGATACAAATGCCTGGTTTTCCTTACTAACGAAGATGACGCTTTTGAATATATATATAGTTTCAGATTCGATCTTGATACCGGGCCGCTTTCTCTTTTAACAGCTATCCGATTATGCCGTTTAGTGGAAAATCCTTTGATTATAGCAAACTAAAAATACAATTGCAAATATGTCAAAATCGCATGTCAATTTTGCAAAAGAAGAAAACTGAAATAAATAACAAAGAACGTTCAGTTGTTGCTGACTTGTTGAAAAACGGCAAAGTGGATCGCGCCCGAATTCGAATTGAACATGTGATTCGCGAAGACTACTTGATCGGCGTTCTCGAACTGTTGGAGACATATATACATTTGTTACTTGCCCGATTTGGTATTTTCGAATACTCAAAGTAGGTGCTTGTTTTAAGATGCGATCGAATCGTTTTACAGAGATGTTGACCCAGGATTAGAAGAAGCAATCTCTACTCTAATCTGGTGTACTCCAAGATTGGCTGCCGAAGTAAACGAACTGACAAAAATTAAGGATCTATTTGGAAAAAAATATTCAAACGTGTATATTGAGTCCTGCTTGGGAAACAATCTTAAAACCGTCAATCCTAAAGTTATGGAACATTTGAGTATTCTTGCCCCTCCTCGCGCTCTCGTTGAAAAATATCTGGTAAGTTTTCGACATCACGAATCCGAAATAACGTTATGTTCAAGAAGTTCAGTTATATGGTCTAGTTTTGTTTAATTTGCCAACAGTACTAAACTGCATGCAGAAACATACTTGAGGCTCATTACCATTCTTATGTCTGTCTAGGCTTAGGCAATCTGACAATGTAGTAGCCCACAAGCTGTCTCTGACTGCGGCACTTTGTCTGGATCAGGTCTATGATATCATATACTAATGGTTTGAGACGTGCCCCGTTAGTTCTGAGTTCTATAAAAACGCGTCTAGCCTTATTATTTCCGAATGATACACGCTAACCAATACCCCGCCCACTGGATACTTTAGCCACTTTACTTCCTCTGGCTAACAAAATTGGAGATAAGCACCAGCTTTATGGGCTCCAGCAGTGTGTTAAAGGATTAAAAAATCGATTATGCAGAGGTTCCATCGTGCTGCGTCAATCTCCAACCTGATCATTTCGTTTAGTTTCTATCACCTAGTCATTGACAGAGTCTTTCAGCTCCCATATGGTTTATCTGGCTGTCGGGTAGTACTCTGTGATTGTGATTCCATACTCGCAAACATAGTTTAGTCCATTTCAATATAATTTCTTTATGAAATTTCTCCACGTTGAACTGGTATAGTATTAATACGCGAAACATCCAACTGGCTTTAAACGTAACATCTTATACTTCGTTACTCTGTGTGTACAGACACTACCGTGAATAATCTGACTACATCACACAGCTTTTTCATGACTGCATTTGGCTTAAATTCCGGTTATTATATATTTTTTATCTGACGTTATACTAGTGACTTATCGGTTACAGTTCATTTGCATTTTATTCATTGTAAATCGACTGATATTTTCAAACGATTCTTTTTTGTTTGCTCTAGCAAATTGAAATTCTTTTTGATCACACAAAGTGTTTCTCGGTTATCATTAGCGCACGTAACAAGCCGGTTTGCCTGCTTTCTTCGGCTTGGTAATCGTGCGGTAAGGATGTTGGTTAACCACTTTCGTAGTCCCATATAGCAAAATGGCGCCACTTAGCTATAAATCGTCAAACGACCGGTAAACTCTAAGGTACAGATTTATTTGTTCTCGTAGCATTCTCTTGCACTCCGCAACCTATTTCACGTGTTACGCTGGTGATAAGAAAACAGGTATAATAAGCTTTAAAGGACGTTTCGAGGTTATAGCTTTTGGACAACTTCTACATGACCATGACTCAGCTCTGCCTGTTAAACAATCAACTCATAACTATTTTACTCTAACTTGTGACGAAATATGACCGGGTGCGTTTAAGTAGGTCGTTCATTTAGCGGCAACTGATCATTACTTATTCGCTTGACATTCCAACGGGTGTGCAATCAGGCAGTACTTCTGTGCTATGCGACTAACACTGTGTTAAATTGATTAGCGACCGGTTGTGAGCTGCATGCAAAAATACGCTGGAGTCTGACTGCCCTTTTCTCTGTCTCGACCTGGGCAACCTGACAGTATCTTAGCCCACGTGCAGTCCATGATTGTACATCACTTTGCCTGGATCATGCTAGTGCTTTCACACATTACACATATAACATTCCAACTGGTTGCTGTGTTCACATTCTAGCATCGGCATTTTTACTATTCTCAATGTATGGATATTCAGTTTCTAGCCCCTTTAAGCTGGTAAACATTTAGCTGTTCTAAATTCAGTGTTAATTGCAATGAACTGCAATCGATACTTTCGCTTAATATTTTTGTGTGTTCAACCTTCGTCTAACTTTATCGTTGCTCAGTACAATCTACCACATTCTATTACTTATTCTGGCTGTCCACTGCGCATGGATTGTGCAATGTTGCAGTATATGGTATGGTATGAAAGCACAAGCCTGATCCAGGCAAAGTGCCGTACAGTTAGAGACTGCACGTGGGCTGAGATACTGTCAGGTTGCCCAGGCCTAGACAGATATGAGAAAAGAAATAGAGAATAGAGATTAGAGATGGCAGTGAGACTCCAGCGTGTTTCAGCATGCAGCTCACTACTAATGGCCAGTCAAGTTAGCACGGTGTTAGCCGCACAGCACAGAAGTACTGTACGATTGCACATCAATGTTGCAGTACTTATATGCTGTGCGCTAACACTGTGCCAAATTGATTGGCCACCGGTAGTGAGCTGCATACTGAAACACGTTAGAGTCTCACTACCATCTTTATTCTCTATTTCTCATATATGTCTAGGCCTGGGAAACCTGACAGTAATATCGCCTACGTGCAGTCTCTGACTGTGCGGCGCTTTGTTTTTTCTAAACTTGGTTCAAGCCTTCCTTTTTCGAAACGGTTGCAAAAAGTCCTACTTCCCGATTCTTTTTCCTTCAATATACATGCTGAACCGTCTGTCGACTCTAATGCTTTCCCACCTAATATCAAACCTCGTTCTACATTTGAACTTTATAGACATAAAGTGCAAAGTGCAAAGCATAATTTTCGCATCATCACATTGAAGATGTTAATTTTTGCTGACCATGCCACCGTCCTAAAAGATATTGTTGCATCGATATATCACACTCTGAAGTTTAGGGCAACGGAAGCATCTAAGTATGGTTTATGTATTTATCCAGGTGAGCTCAATTCGTTCCTTTAAGTTTGGTTAGGTGAACTGCCACAATTTATTGACTTGATTATAGATCAAATGGAACAGTTCAATTAGCCAGGGATTCCGGTAATCCTGGTGTGCATGATGGAAAAGAAAATCACTTCGAGAATTGCGAAGGCCAAACTGTCATAAGTACATCCGAAACGAGCGTGATTTGCGTTTAATTTCAAAGGGAAGGATCTACACCACTGTCAATATTCTTCAACCTAAGCGAATGTTTGCTATTTCGAGCAAAAACCAATTTTCGACCCTCATTGTTTGCACACGATTGCTCACATTTGATGGCCATATTTCATTTACAACTTTGAGTCTTAAGAATTTACCGCGCGAGCTTTGGGACATCTATTACCCGTATTAGTCTCCGCTTGTCGGGGCACATCCTGCTCATGATGCGTGAACGGTTACCACACCGCTTGCTGTATGCATCCTCTGGTATTGGCTGGAACAAAACGACTGAAAGGAAATCCGTTAACTTCAGGTCTAGCGAAGGTTGGACGGGATCACTTGTCTAGATGGGGTGCAAGTGAAGACGCGACTGTGTGGCTCGCCACAACCGCAATGAATCGACGTCAATTGAATGAGTGTACCATTTCTGTTTTCTCTAAATAGGATTTGGATATTGTGACTGTATAAATCAAAGTAAAAGAGAAAAATATGATACGTGTACATAGCCAACAAGTCTCGTTTTTCTTTCCTGTTATACCCATTTTAAAATTCATTATGTTCAACGGAACCATATCCGTATCGTCTCCAGGACTATTGCACGAGTGTGTCCTTTATTGACAGGTTGAAATTGCAAAGACTTACGGTGTGGATTACCAACCGGTGAATCCCATTGGTGGAATTCACGTGGCCGACACTGGACTCGACACTGGTCTCACTGACCGTGAGTCTCGCTTGATCGACTTTGAACCCGATGATTCTGCTGGGCTACCGGAGCTGCCCAAAGGCACGTGGACGCCTTCTGAACAGCCATGGCCTTATTCAGGAAGCACGCAAGCAGGTGCCCCATATCCAACCAACACTCCGTTCCCCGCACCGGATTTCACGTTGTCTAATCAGGCACCACAAAACATGGATCTTGGCCCAAGTAAGTCGATTGTATCTGTCTACACATTAGGGTCAAGCTTGTTCGCGATGTCCCCACACGCGTGTCACCACTTTTCACCGAGCGCTGACGCATATGATCACTCCTAGCGCCTATTTTTTATTTTCGTCCACATTGTTAATGTCAATTATTTCTTCCTCTCAATTAAATGTTTGTACCGTTTATACTGAATCGAATCAGGTGAGTGGTAATGTTAACACTCATCATTCAATTCATTCAATGAATGAATGTATGTATGTAGCAAAGTGCCGCACAGTCATAGACTGCATGTGGGCTAAGATACCTTCAGCTTGTCCCGGCCCTGATAGATATGAGAATGAAAATAGAGATGGCAGTGAGACTGCAGCATGCAGCTCACGACCAGTGCCAAATTATTTTAATAAGGTGTTAGCTGTACAGCACAGAGTTACTGCACGATTGCACATACGTGCATCTGTCCAGATATCAATTTACGAGAGACGTGGGTCTACAGCGAGTTCCTAGATGTATCTCATCACCGGTCGCAATGCTCCTCGCCTCTAGTACTGTTGTTTGTTTTTGCTTAACTTGATACGAAATCAGCCCAACCTCACTCTACTTGTTAAGTTTATTCAATCACAATATTAGTCTCCCGATCCATGTTGCTTTATAAGCCGGCTTTCGGTCAAATCGAAGTGTAATATCAGAAGTCTAGTGTCAGGCAAACTAGCAGACACGGATAAATTGCACTTGGGCTATGATACTGTCGGGTGGCAAAGGTCCAGGCATATATAAGAAATGACAGTGAGACTCCAGCCTGTTTTCGCACGCAGCTCATACGGGGGTGGTAACAGTTTAGCACAATGTGACTTGGACAGTATAGAAATAGTGCACGATTGCTAAGCCGTGCCCCGACGATAGATATTATCACGTTACACAAGGGTTGACAGACGAACTGCTAGTGCAGGTGAGTTTCGGTTTAGTGCGCGATATCACTCCCGAAACACCTTGAACACGAGTGAGCCTATTAGCATCACTGATGTTCCAGTAGATTTCACTTTCTCCCATTAGCCTCTCCATTGTCTTTGTTTAAACTGAAGCTACTCTACAGAGCTCCGTCTGAGATGCGAGAATCGTCTCGTCCATGTCTCTGGCACGGATGTGCAATCGTGCAGCATTTCTGTGCTGTGCGGCTAGCACCGTGCTAAATTGATTGGTCAACGCTAGTGAGCTGAATGCAGAAACACGCTGGAGTCTCACTAGCATTTCTATTCCCCCCTCATATCTGTCTAGATGTGGGCAACCTGACAGTATCTTAGCCCACGTGCAGTCTCTAACTGTGCGGCACTTTGCCTGAATCAGGCTTGTGCTTTCATACCATACCATACTGTGTCTCGTATCCCATTGTTTGTGGGTTGCATTTTCGTTCTCACATCTTTTTTCTCCTTTTTGGATTCATTGAAACCACATGCCATCTGGTTATTCAACCTGCTTTCCATCCTCAACTTCAGTGAACCCAATGGATGCTCCTCCGCCTTACAACAACTGCACGCATCCTGAGAAACCTGAAAGTGGTCAGTCGCCTCCACCACTGCCCGACGTGCCCCCAGTTGCTCCCTCGAGTGACAGTAAACCGCCAAACCCCAACCCGTCCGATGAAAAGCCTCATGATTCGGAAAGTTCATCAAGCGGCGATGATTTCGATGAATTGCAACGTCGTTTCCAACAATTAACAAAGAAATAATTCGCTCCCGTAACGTTCCGCTTAACCTCTCACGTCGAAATGACCTTGCTCTTATTTTGTTCATTCTACACTTGCGGGCGCATTGCGGGTGGCGTTGCAATGATTCAGACTGCGCTGGCAGACTCTCTCTCGTATTTCGCGTTGACTGCTTGCTTATTCTTTGATCAGATGTTTCGTGTTGTTTGTGTCCGCCTCATTTTGTCATTCTTTCATACAATTTCAGAAATCCTCTTAATCGTGAATGATAATTCCATAAGTAGGTGGCCAAACGAGGCAAGTGACCTTTGCGCTGGCATGCTTATATATTGGCTGATTTTCCCGGCCTCGTTTTCACAGGTAAAACTGATTGGGTTGATACTCATTGCGTCAGCATACTGTTCTCACCCTTAGTTGTAGTACGGATGTGCAATCGTACAGTACTTATGTGCTGTGCGGCTAACACCGTGCTAAATTGATTGGCCATCGGTAGTGAGCTGCATGCTGAAATACGCTGGAGTCTCACTACCAAGTTTATTCTCTATTTCTCATATCTGTCTAGGCCTGGGCAACCTGACAGTATCTTAGCCCACGTGCAGTCTCTGACTGCGCGGCACTTTGCCTGGATCAGGCTTGTGCTTTCATACATACATACAGATTTGTGAGCTAATTTCATTTTGCCCACTCTATGTCGGGTTTGGTTCTGTTCGCTTGTTGAGCAGCTCCGATATGTGAGCACTGGTAGGTTGGTAAACACAATGGCAACGTTGTAGAATCAAATCCGTACAGCATGACACACTATGGAAGCCTCTTAGTTCATGGTCTCCTAGGTAGATACAATTCAACCATTGCTTACAGATACACTACTTCTTCATGGCTCAAAGAGTATAATCTACCTATCTCCAGCAACGTCGTGGTGTGGTTACCGACATAAAATAGGTCTACTCAAAGCTTGTTCCAGATTTGTTTGCCGATCTCATTTCTTATTTGGGCTTTTTTACAGCATTGGTTTTCCGTACTACATCTTATTACGTCTGCATCAACCAATGCCGTCATGGCTATACAAACAGCACCTCAGGATACTTGATTGTGCATCCTGTTTAACGCACTCGAACACAGCTGAACACAATTTATAGCATAAACTCAAAGGAACTTGTTTAAGTATTATCCTGACAGTTTCCTGGGTTGGTCGGTGAAAATTAAGGACGATATACACAGAATGGAAAATGGTCGTATTCCGAAAGATCTACTCTACGGTGAGTTGCAATTAGGAAGTCGACCATTGGGCAGACCGCACCTGCGGTACAAAGACGTTTGCAAAAGAGATATGAAAACTCTTGGCATTGACCCGGCGAGTTGGGAAGAACTTGCTTTTGACCGCTCACATTGGAGGCATTGTGTAAAGCCTTGTGTGCAAGCTGGGGAGGAGCAGATACAGCTCTTGGCTGCTGAACACAGATCATGCCGCCGGCGCGCAACTGACGCCCTACAACCGAGTTCTGACTATCGCTGCAAGCGCTGCGGGAGAGATTGTTCCTCCCGAAGCGGACTGTTTAGTCATTCCAAAAGCTGCAAAACCTGAACATTCATGCGTTTGTGATGTACATCCATGGGCGACATCAACCCAAGGAGGCCAACAACAACACAGGTGATGAGAAGCTTGACACAACCTTAGCCCTATCTAACTTTAGAAATGCCATTCGATTATATTGATGACTATTCTAGGTCTGGTCGTGTGCATCTTTGACATTCAACTGTGATCACGAAATTGTTAGCGGTTTAACGAGATGGCCCTGTGTTCCTTTTCGGGGAGTTTCGCTTCTTCATTTTATATCAAGCCATATCTGACGATCGTGTTTTTCACCAGGTCTTCAAGGTTGTGAATGGGGGCTAAATTTTATGCACTACGCGGACTCTACGGAGGCAAACTAGCTTTGGGCCACCAGTCATCCCCGTGCTTATTGCTATTGCAATAATTCAGCTGTTCTTAGTAATCCCACACAGCGGAAAAACTGTAAATCCGTTTGACGAAATGAGCTGGGGTGATTTACACATCGTTGCTTATTATCGCGTTTGCTTTTATTGCGTGATTCACCTAGCTAGTTGGTCGGCTAAATTTAGAAAGCATATACTGTGCTTCAATTGTTGATTTGCATTCATATTTCATTCTCTCACTTTTAATATCTAGTATTGACCACGTTTAGTGTTCAGTGTTAACCACACATTATTCTGCATACATCTTAGCCTGATTCCGTAATCCCGTAAGAGATAAAACGAAATTACCCTGGTATGTTTTGTGGTGCTCACATCCCCATCCCCTACCCTGGTTTGTAAGATTCCTGCGGCCCGAAAACGGAGTTTTGACTATTCTCAGTCGCGTCTCGTATGTATCCGCTATTATTGTCCTCGTCTTACCTGGTCACTGGGGCCGATCCTAAACGTTGGTTTTATTAACACGAAGCGCTACACGCAGCACGGTCTCACTTGCTGGCCAGCATGTTCGGTTGTCATCGTTTTTGCTCTGATAACTTTAGTGTATGGTGGGAATCATGAGCAAACACTACCGCGATAGAGTTTTAACTCATGAACTAGACTAGTGTGTACGTTACCATCTGAAATTCGATCCCTAACGATATTCACAATAAGTAAATAGCTTGCTTTTCGATTTGCAACATTTTCGTTGTTCATTTCCTACTACTTGTATATCCACCTCGAAGTAGTTCATATTGCTAAGTGGGCGGCCCTTACACGCATTCTTCCGAAAGATTATCTTTTTGCGTTTTATGTAGAAAGCGTTTGTATCCAGCTTAATCAGTTCGAAGTATCGCTAGTATGTAAGCACTCTCTTAGCTTTGATGCGTAAGCCCGCCGGATTTCACACTGCTTATGAAATGAAATCACCAAGACCGTTGATTATTTAAGCCGTTGCTATCGATTGGCGTCACGTACGTCTACCGATAATCTGGATTCATCTCCCGACCCCAAATTCACTCTTGAATTAGCGGTTCTGAATATCGAAAGTTAGCAACAGCTACCAGGATTTTGTTAATGCATCTTTGTTGGTATATTATTTATATTGCCTACTTTTAGCACTACATGAATCGTTGCTTTGCTTATCTCTCGCTAATTGAATAGGCGAACTACGACATCGAATTGATTCTGACGATAATCTCGCCCACAACACAAAACGGCAGTGTGACATAATCAAACAATATCAGCGGGTGCCAAATGAATACACAGTGAGCAGCACTGTTTTGCAAATCACCAATACAATGTGTTGCACACATCACCAGCACTGAGCATCACATTACATTGGTCTTTGATAAGCGTCTTGACCGCTTGATCATGAATAACTGAATCCGTATTTCATCACCGAGGTTCATTGTACTAAGCCCATTTAACAGTACCTTCAAAGTTCAATTTTGTCTACTGTCTTTAAAGTTTCATTCTTGCACTATATCTTTACAATAACAATGTGTGTTAGACGAAAATCAACACCCAGAAGGAGCCCAAGTATATTGGTATAGCTCATGGTAGTCGAATTAACAGATAACTTTATATGTATAAGCATTTAAAAACCCTTACTAGTAACCTTTCCAAAGTCGGCGCAGCGCGTCTTCCAGGTTGGTGTCCTCGCGATCAGTCATCGCAATGTCGAGCTACGCTTCAGGATATGTCCCGAAACCGTGTTCAATGGCGGTCTTGCACTAAGCATCTTCTTGGAGTGTTTGCTTAACCTTGTATGTTGTCAAGCGGAGTGACGAGAAAAGCTTTTTATGATGCATGACAGTGAAAGCCGCAAGGAAGCTACCGTGCTGATGTTGCTCTACTCACCAAAAACTTGTTTGAATGCATGTTCCATTCGAGGTGTAGGCACCTCTTCCCAGTTTGTTTGTGCTAACTCTTCTATAGAAGCCGTAGCAATTTAAGTCCCACCCTTCCCCATCTTTTAGGATTTTACTTTTTCATGGTTGTATGGCAGTTAGGCATTCGGTACGTGCTACCGGTGTAATGCTGCCTTTGAGGATAATGATGATGAATTAAAAGACGTATGACAAACGACACATTTATACATTGCGTGTGATTCGTTGTTTCAAAACAATGTAACGCAAAAAGTGTATGGCACGCACGAAACTACTTGGACCTCACTGACATAGATTTGCAGAATTCACTCAAATGCGGATTATTTCAGACCGATCCTAGCACTGCGGCTAGTTTTTCCTCACAGATTGTCAACTCATTGAATTATTAGCGGCCTGTTTCATCAAGAACTGCAAATCACGGGCGGTATGCGAAGTGATAAACAAGAATTCCGAGATCGTGTTCTTACCGATGTAAATGAGAAAGCGCCAGCAATTCGTCGTAACACCCATCGACAGTCATCTGTCCTCGAATAAATTACTGCCCAAGCGCCTTACACATTGATACCATTCGGTAGTGGATTTCAAATCCGACTATTTTTAGTCCATCGAATGTCTCTCGAGCCTAATCAGGTTGGCACCTTAACAGGTTTCTACGCCATACCCCGCTTGACATCAGCAGCGAGTTTGACAATTTCCGTTTAATCGAAGGTGAAGAGTTCGTTAAAAGAGGCTCTCAATGTGTCTTCCACGTCTGATTCATCTTCAGCAACGTGATTCATTCATTGATAACAAATCTTTAACTGTAATTCTTCGTTTCATTTCGTCGGCCATAACGACCCTACTTGGCTATTTTCTGATTGATGGAACTCGCTATTATATAGGGTTTCGAACCACAATGTTCAAATACAGAATCACAAAATGATACTTGGTCAAGCACTCAAGGCGCTTATAAGTGGCCACATCCCCTTGCCTTACACACCACTACCGGTAACTCTAGTTAGCACCTCAAATTTTTACCCATAGAAATTAAACAGTGCAAAGTAGTAAATGGTGTTTTACTATAACTGGCTTCCAAGTATAACACTGTTTACCACTCTCCACTCTTTCAAGGCTCACTGAACCTTATCTGTACTGTCTCCACCTAATAACTGCAAACAGTTAGTAAGTGCGGGGGATGTGAACATCGCAGTACATCGTTGTCGGTGCCGTTTGACACTACTATGTTTATCACCCAGTGACTAAGTGCTTTCCGTTTGTGCGCTTCGTAGTGAGCATCTTTCATCCTTTGCAGTGAAAATGCAACGTGTCAGTCATGTGAGCAACATCGAATTCACGAAATCACTAGTGGTACAAAATCAATGGGAGTTACCGTTGTCATGGTAACCCATGGGCTTTCCGCAAGCTTATCAATTACAATGTGAGAAACCGAGTCACGTGAGACGAAGTTTTCATACATTGCTTACCATGATTCACGCACAAAACTGTGATTTAGTGAAAATTGTGGTTCCTCGGTGTTTACACCAAACTCATGATCTCATACTTATCAAGTGAAAGCAGCGAAAATAGTTTACCTTACAAATTTTAGTCTATAAATTTTTCCATCGTAAACGATCCATTTTGGTGTTCATTGCTTTTATACAAGCACTTCACATATTTTAAAAATGTACCTGTTAAACTCCTGTAAACACAGCGGTATGTTGGTGGTATCCTATTCACGCCTAAACTAAAGAAAGTAATTTTATTCTGTCCATATTTCTTTTACCTTGAATTATTTACCCTTGATCGTTACGCACTCAAATATTTTACATAACCAGCAAAAGCCTCGTAACTTTGGCTGTGGATGTTTGCAAATGGTGTTCGCCGAGCTTTCGTAATTTCTGTTGGTCGTTTCGTCATCAGAATAAATGACACTCATCACACTACTTCTCACGAAGCTACTTGTAATTGAATTTGCTGGGCTTTTATATGGGGCCTTCCGTCCGTTCACCATTACTCCTTGTGGTTGGCCGGGTTCATAATCTCATTTCCTCATTGGTCCCTCGATGGCAGCCAATCAGAGGCGCTGGTTAATTGGGTTCGCTGGCCGACACTTTGAGGAATTGTCGCACACGTTAGTTGATTTTTGATAGTATGTTCGTGTTTTCTCAATCGAAGTGATGCACAAGTTGATTGGTATGCGTTGAAATCAATAATGTTTGGTCAATTTAGCGTACTACCGTACTACTACTATATTTAATCGTTCTTCTTTTGCAATTTTGTCTTTCGATTTGTTGAAGTGGTTGCGTAAGTTTGACGTATTATGCACCAATGCTATGCAAACTGGATAAAGAACTCGAGCTGCACGGTGCATCTGAGTTTGTTCTCATACCGGCTTCTTTCTTGGAGCTGGTTGACTTTGTAATGCATTTTCAAGCTCCTCCTGTATGTATTTTTCTAGACGTCTAAATTCACCTGTGTGAATTCTTCCCGCAGACACAGATCTCCAATGTTCCTTCGATTCTCCCTCTCATTTGAACGTCCATAATTCCACGGAACCATCAACATTAGTTTCTATGATAATTTGAATTCAAGTAAATGTACGGTAGATTGGTTGACGTGATTCGTCCAGTTATATTCTTTTCATAATCAAGTCGCGGATCCATATCTCAACAGTTAGTGTGGTAAGTGTCGGAGTCCCCTTGTTAACAATTCAGACATTTTTAGCATGCTGGTTTAACTGCTTTAATTGTTCTAGAGAATTTTTTGACCGAAGTATTGAGGAGTAATTGCACCAGTGTATTCTTGACGGATCACCCGAATACTTATGCTGGGCCTTCATAGCGTTTGGGGGAATCAAAAATGCTAATCCATCACCTTGGATCTACATATACCTCAATTTCTAAAGAAATTTTCCAATAAAGTTAAACCGAATGTTCCGTGTCTGACACCAGGTCTAACAATAATCTGTGCAGTTCTTGGATGATTATGGGATCGAGTTCTTGCCA